>PNEQ01042552.1:0-27857 GCA_003012365.1 Medauroidea extradentata | reverse complement strand
TTTTTGTTGAGCGAAGCTAATATTTTGCCTTTATCGAGTTTTATAATACAATAAAATGTGACGGCGAGCATTTGTTTCGCAAGCGTCGTGTTAAGAGTTCATAATCAGACGTTTAGTTTTTGTTACAGAAATCATCTCGGAATTCAGGACTGAATAATCCTAAAGTCCTGACTACTTTGTTTTAATGTATTGCAAATAAAGAGATTGTCTTCTTTGGAAAACTGTGAAAAGGTTTCCTGTATAGGACGAGAAGAAATGAAAGAAATAGTCCGCTTCAGAAGTGAAATCTGAGTAATTCCTCATTCTCCAAGAGTTCTACACGAGCGACAAAAACACAGGAGACGCAGACGGAAGCTATAACAAAAAGAAACAACGAAAACTCACGTAGACTAATAAGTAGCAAATTTACTTAAACTTTCGACCTGTATTTTTTTTTGTCTTAACTTTTCGTGTATCACGAAATGTTCCAAAATATGGAGTTGGTGGAACTATCGTTGCATTAAAGTATTACAAATAAACAGTCGATAATGGACAGAAGAATGTTTTCGCTCTTATGTAATTATCTGAAATTTTTGCAGAACAAATCATTCTACTTTCATGCTCTGTTGTAATAAGACAGGAATTCTAACGAAGTGAACGTTATTTTTGAGGGCAATGGTTTGTCAGTCTTCTAGAATTACTTATCAATGATTAATTTAGTTGCATATTTATGTCACAAATGTAAGTGACTTAAGTTAGTAATTTTAGAGACGCTGTTTATTTTTTCGTAAGGGAAATATTGAATTTTTTCTTTCCATCTTACTGTCAAGACAGATTACCAAAATTTCTGTCAACGGAATAATGGATTAGTGGGAGAAAAGAACTCTGCCGTATCTGAAATTTTCTGTTATAAATATTAATCATTCTCTAGCTGTACAGAACTAAATTAAATGTACATTTGAAACAGAATATAATTTAATTTCGGTAAGGAAAGGTAAGATTTCTTTTTTAATTTCGTTTAACTAAATGTAACCAACAAAAGGAATTTGACCGAGCGATATGGAGCAACGATAAGGGGTATTTATTCCTACCACTGTGGATTTCTCGGTTTCTTCTCGATAACTTCTGTTCCAGTCGATGTATCAAATATTTTGTCACGACAACGGCATAGATACAAACTTAATCGCTTTTCTGTAATTGCTGGAACGATAATATACTCATTATTTTGCAACGGGAAACAGCTCAAAAGGAAAAAATTGCTTTGTTTACGGGAGCGAGTACAGAGGCCACGACATTAACAGAAACAATGCCATATGGATTCTAAAAAGTGAATGAAACAATAAACTATGGCTTGTCAGTGTGAAAAAAGTAAAACAATGTGTCTATTCCCTGATTTATAAGAAAACCCGTAAAACTGATTTGACAGGGATCAATCCACCTTAACACGTTGGACTCGCATCCGGGAGGACCCGGGTCCGATTCCCGGTCCCGACCATCCTGGTTTCGCTTTTCTGTGGTTTCCTGAAATCACTCCAGTCGAATGCTGATATGGTTTCTTAACAAAGGCCATGGCCGAATCGTCTCCCAGCTCCTGTCATTGTACCAAGTTGTGTGTCACCGTTTTAATGACCTCGCTATCGACGATACGTTAAGCCCACTTACCAACAAAATTACGAAATAAAAATGACCATTAAAATTTTTGCTTAATATTTTCTCGTGATCAAATACTGTCCTTAGTCTTGGAGATTTGACAAATTTATGACAAAATTTACGAATCATACATGCAAGACCATTTACTAAATAGACTGCACAGCAACAATCGACATTTATAAGCGGCGCTGTTGTCTTAATTTCTTCCCTGATATATTTTGCAGGGTTATTTATAAAGTATTTCTTCTGCAAGTAATGTAAACGGTCCCAAGCCAAAGATAATTTTCTTCCGTATGGTTTATGTATGAACTTCTTGCAGACACCTGTATAGAACACAAAATCGTGTTTTACTATAACGCACCATAAAATGAAATACTTCAGAACATGTTTCTGGTCAAAACAATAAGTATAAATAAAAGCTACATCGAATTAGCGTCTGTATTAATACAATTATTTAAGCACTTTAATCATACGAAAACTACTGAAATTACGTTGCTATCTAAATTAAGATGCATTATTTCTCATATGCATAACTTCTTTCAGCATTACATAAATCATAATTTGAATTAGTTAATATCACGCAAACGTATATTCGACCCTAAATTTTCGAGGAATGTGTCAGTCAGAAATAAACATGTCAATATATCTCTTTTGAAAAAGTAATAATTAGAGCTTTAAAAATTTATAAGTCCCTTGGGGCTACTTTCGGTAGCGCTCTCGCTAATGGAATTCAAAATAATTACCATGCGCACAAAATTACATCATTACATATTTCCAGTGAGTATTTTTCTCCCATATGGAAATTGTTTTGAGTTTAAAAAAATTAATATAGGAAAGGGCTTGTAATAGCTGTCAGCGAACTATTAATTTAAGAAATACACCGACGCTCGACTTAATGTATACTGTCTCAATCAGTAGCCAACTACAACAAAATCGTATTATTTACGAGTTATCAATGACAATCAGCGTTAGTTGTAACTATACCCAGTTGAATTATCAGCTTTGTGTCTTAAACGTGGTTTCATTACGAGTTTTTCAATGTGAAGTGGATACTTTAAAAACTTTGTTAGTATTTATCGAACAATGCGTATAATTCTGCTCTTTGTCTTTACCGTCTTCGAAGAAAATTAAAGTTTGGAAATAGTAAATTTTTATTTACTATGCACACATAAGAGTAGTCTTTAGGTACGTGTCAGTATATTAGTGAAACTGTTTTACAACTAAAAATATACTACTTCCAAGACAACTGCCTTACTGAATGCGGTAGAGGATTCCGTCTAAAGCGTGATAATAATATAACTTATATGCTGTAGTGATTTAGTTGGTTGTGTTGTGATTGAGTTGAAAAATATGCCAGAGTTAGTAGACTAACTTTATGAAACACTCTTACTGCTTTGTCATCACGGAAAGACGTAGACATGTCTGCACTTAGGATTAATATTATAGTATTCATATAATTTCAAAATTATTTGTTAAAATCTTCATTTTTTAAATCTTTGCTTGAAAATAACAAACACAGTATTTTATCTTATCACCAAGCAAATGTCAGATAATACGAATAATAATTACTATCTTAAAAAGTACAACGTTGATGTTACAGTTTTTAGAATATCAAATGCCAGAAATATCGGTACACGGTCTGAAAACCTTGAAGTGATGGAAAGTAGGTAAATATAAGAGGTTTTGGCACCAAATGTCGTACGAGAAGTCACGCGTATTCGTGTTTACACGAAATTGCTAAACGTATTCCTCATCATGTTTACTTATTATGATAAAAAAATTTGTAACTGTGGTAAAGTGTTCAATATTCGGCACGCTTATCGCAAACATGTTTTGTGACTACTGTGCCTAGAAACATATCTAACTGATTATAAATACAGAAATATAGTACTTAGCTTTCGTTTGACAGTACACCATAATTTACGAAATATGAGCAACCACACAAAGACCCATAGCAAAAGAATAATACGAAATAACTGTGAGTCAAAAAGATTTCCGCGTCTAAAGACGCACTTTGCTATTTTCGCCCATACTGCTTTATTTGTTTATTGCCTTCAGAGGCAGTAAATTATCAGGCAAGGCAACTGTTGTACTAAGGTATAAAGATTACAAAAAAATATCATATATCTCACGAGCGTATCGTTTTATTTGAAAGTATAGTTTTTTATTTTTTAGATGGGAGCGAGTTCAGTTTAGTCGGGTTGGAGTTTGAGAATTGCAGAACACTCTTAGAATTAAGTGATCTAAGTTTCCTACGAATGTTTATCAGCGTGTGTTGCAAATAAGATTACATTATCTTCATGTTATATTCATCACTGTTGCAGTAATTAGTGAAAACCTGGGCTAGACTTAACACAGTTGGCATGCGAAAGACGGAGTAAATGGGAGTAACACAAGAAATGCCAGCAGTTAACATGTGAAAAAATTAGGATTGACGCCGCCGGGAAGAGAGCCCGAATTAACTGGGTGGGAAGCAAGCGCTTTAGCCACTGCGTCAACCACGACCCTATGACTTTACGTTGGCTGTTGATGTATTTATGATTGAATTTATTGTTTGAACGCAGATGACTGAAATTTGTGCAATCCGAATGTTGTTCGCGTATAAAGGGAGCCGTCGAACACGTGATTACAATGCGTTGCAGTGAACTTGTAATTACTTTTTTTTTTACGGAATAACTCCTCATGTGACCATTTTGTCAATATATGAAAGTAAAATATACTCCAAACGATGATGGAAGGTAGTTTCAAAGCATCGCGTCCATTATGAGAATAAATTCGAAGCCCCTCAAAATGGTTAGAAACAGTTAGTTTTGTAAAACTGTTATATCTGAAAAAATACTCACGGAATTCATGTGAAACTACCCTAGAAAATGCAATGTACTTTGCACAAAACTTTACCGTTATAAATTGATGGTGTCACCACTGAAAGTGTCAGTCAGGCGAGCGTTCTACGGTACCATTGCAGGCCGTTACAGTGTCTTGCACTAGAGGCGATGCCGCATAAGATGTGCCGGTTAACATCGCCCTTGGCGCCCTGCATTCACTCACACAAACACACGTGGACGTAGCGCATGAGCCACGCTGTAGCATAGTACGGAAAGTATATTCTCTTGTTTAACTATTAAAAATGTTTCCAGTGCGTTTATCTACGAAAAAAAAAAAAATCTTCAAACCGTGTCCGTCCGGTTTTAAAAATACCGTCCACAAATGAAAAACATGATTTCCAAGCTCTTCAAAGGTGTTAAAAATGGCGTTCTCACGTTGCTGTATCTGAGCAAATATCAACCGAAATCATAAAACAAAATCATAGAAACCTTTTTGACTTTACAACATTATTTCCGCAAGTAAAATAGCAGGATCATTGATTGAATTACCGTTGAAGTAACACTTTAAACGAAAACACTGCACGCTAGTTTAGTACTTCGCACCTAGAGGCGATGAGGTGTTTGTCAGATGTGTTATATTCGACTCATTGCCTTCCTCGTGTCCGTGCCTCAAGCGTAAAAATAAGCTCAATTTCTCTTATTCTTTAAAATATTATGAGCGCGCTAGTGCTGTAGCATAGCCATGTCTAGTTGAAGGTAGTTGTCTCAGATGTAACACCTATGCACATAAGGGTCCTTTTAATATTGCTTAGAGATCTCCAGTAACAAAGGCTTTGCCTTATTGTTATGTCTGTCCCTCTTACCTGCTATTATGAATACCAAGAGCCTCGCCTGGAGGATGGGCTAACGACAAGTGCAATTAGGTCGGTAGTTGCACAAGACAAGGGCCTTAAATATTCTCTAGCAATATAACGCAATGGATTTGGGGAATCGGAGTCTGACTTCTTCAAGCCTTCCAGCCGTCACCAGCTCACCAGGATGGTCGTGGGTCGAGACCCACGACGTGCCGTCGTCCGTCGACAGCCGAACATACTCATCTTCAGCCTCCGGCATCATGTTAACGGTGTGGTCTAAGGTGTCCAAAAGGTCACCCATCATAAAGTAGAATATAAACCTTTATTAACTAAACAGCCACTCCCCTTTAAACTAATTTGTGTAGTACAACCGTGTAGTATTCTGTATTGTAAATTATGTAGAGTAAAGCCACCGTATTTAGATTAGGTATTTCACTAAACCGTAATCCTCACGCGAAGAATTTTCCCCTTACTAGTTTCAATACAAGTGCCTACCTCTGACTGCAGTCAGTGAACCACTTTAACTCTTGTGTAAAACCGGCCCTTAATGCCAGGGTTCACCTCAATTTTCAACGTGTGTATTTATTTTTATATTTGTACCAGATATTTATTTTCTTATTTTAAACATAAATTCTGACTAAATCTTTCTCTTGGGATTTTTTTGCATCTCTCATAATTTTTGCGTAATGGGTAGTACACGTCAAAATTTGCACTTACGGGTTTATGTACGCCACTAAATCCAACCGACATACCAAACCAAAAGAAAATCACAGTGTATAAAAGTGTTGTTGGCTATGATTTGACATAGCCTATATGGAAACAATTAATAAAATATTTTTGTATTTAATAAAAAATACTGAATTCTAAAATGATAATTTAAAAATTTGAATAATTTTTTTAAATGCAAAAATGTATTTATTTTTGTATGTATACATGACAATTTATAGCCGGTAACATTGTTATACGCTCTGCATTTTTTTTTGTTTGGTATGTCAGTTGATTTTAGTGGCGTACATACAACCGTAAAGTGCAAATTTTGACGTTTACGACACTATACGAAAAAAAAAAAACTGTGAAAGACGCAAAAAATTCCTAAGAGGAAGCTTTAGTCAGAATTTTTGTTTAAAATAAGAAAATAAATATCAGGTACAAATATAAAAATAAATAAAAACGTTGAAAACTGAGATGAACCGCACCCTTAAGGGTCTTCATGTGAGGAAAAATCATAATTTTATATTTGCGTAAAACAGTATTAGTTTTGTAGACGTTACTTGAGAGAGTACACCACCCTCCTATAAATTTTTTTTTAGCTCAGCCAGTTTTCCCATAGTGGCATTTCAAAGTCAAAATTTGCATGTTTTTAGTTCATACACCCTTCGAAAACTAATTATCATAATGAAACGAAATAATTCACAGTGAAAATGCATGTCCTGGGCTAGGGCTTTAAGTACGTATATAAAATCCTTTTAAACAATGTTTTGTATTTTTTAAAAATTCTCGAAATTTTAAAATTTTTTTGCTACTTGTAGGATTTTTTTTAATAAAAAAATATTTTGTATTGGATTTTTACATACTTAAAACCCTAGCCCGTGGCATGTACTTTTACTGCGATTTTTTTTCGTTCCATTGTGTTGATTGGTTTTCGGGGGTGTATGAACTAAAAACATGCAAATTTTGACTTTGAAATGCCACTATGGGAAAACTGGCTGAGCTAAAAAAAATTTATAGGAGAGTGGTGTCCTCTCAAGTTACGTCTACAAAACTAACACTGTTTCTTTGAAATACAAAATTATGATAATTCCCCACTTGAACACCCTTAATAAATGTTTTATAACACGGCGAATCAAAGTAATGTATTGCCGTTGAAGAGCTCTTGTTGACATTATAACCAATATTCTTGGTAGAGTTAGCACATTGAAGAACACGGCCTTCTTATTATTACTAATTAAGGTACAGCAACCCGCGCTGATGCCATAATTTGAGGCAGAATATTGTCGTTGCTCGCTGGCAAGTATAGGCTGTACACTATAAACTGTGCACTCAGCAGAACTTGTAATTAATTGAAAGTATGTTTTATTAGGGCAATGGATGATCTAGAGACATGAACTTTTCGCGAAAAGAAATTTGCCTCACTTCATGTCAATGACTTGTGTGCACGTCTGCAGACTTACTTCACGGTCAGAGATTGGATGTTTTGACATTCGTGTGTCGTGGGGTTTTACACGCAAATCACAGACGTGTGGTGTTACAGTAACCTTATTGTGATTGGTACAGTCAAATGAGAAACGTCACAGTTCAAAGGCACGCTGCCAATATCTATGAAGCAGAACTGCAGACATGCACATAAGGTACTGGAACTAAGTGGGGCAAAATTCTTTTCGCGAAAAGTTCATGTCTCTAATGATAACTTTTGAGAGTGTTGAAACATTTATACTGGTTTTTAGTTTACATGGAAGATTTTATATTAAAACAGTACAAATGGCTGCGAAACGGATGAAAGAAAACTTAATGCTGTGCTCACTTCATCGTGAACGTCCTATAAGCGAAGTACTGCAAGGGACGCGTGGAACTGGGGGAAGAAGTAACAGGCAGGCCACAGGTGTCACATCGATAATTTCTCGCCAGGTGTTCGAGAAGGGGAAGCAATGCAGTCACGCACTGTGTTTCCTCCCCCTCCCTCTAGGTTTCCAACACCACCCTCTCGCAAACACCCCTTCCTTCACAACCCTCTCTTGAAGGTGGGGCACCCATCGCTCTTTTCTTTACTCTGCCGCCCTTTCTGAAGAAGGACGGGGTGAGGGTGGTAGCTCTTACCCTTCCTTTCATGTCGGCGAAAACTTTCAAACCTCCCCCTGGGGCGACGCCCGAGTCCTCCAAATGGGCTCATCCAGTCGAACGGCGCCCCCAACTTTCGCAAGCGCCCCAAATAAGAGTTCCTTCCGGGCGAAGGAGGCGGGCGGAACCCCGGACTGAGGAAAATTAAAGAAATTTTTCAAAAGTTTCGAGTCTTCACGGTGCTGTGATTAGTCTACAGCAAAAGAGGTGCCAGTTTATCGCCTTGCTTCTGAGCGAACTGGCATGTGACCGCTTTACGCCGTAGACTATTAAACTGAGCAGCCTCAGTGTAGGCCTATGTCTTAGTGTATAATTTTTTTTTAAGTTGTATGTATACAGTAAAATTAACAGATACAATAGAGTCTCTAGATGATTAGTGAGTTTTTACTGCTAGGAAAAAGCAACAGGCTCCGTAATTCACAACTTTTGTTAAAAAAATTATTTGTATAAACGTATCAATAATTTTTTTCCCTGAGAATTTTCATGATCTCTTCGAAAACCGAGAACAAAGACAGAATCACATTTCCTAAGTTTCTTGGCAAAATACGATGCAATAAACCTGACAGTTATAATATTTCGTACGCGAATGGAAGACATATTTACGACGTGTAATTAAGTCAAAGTATGCAAATTTAACTTACTTTCATTAAATGATGGAGTATGACAGATAGTGATCGAGTGCATCCCGTGGGACAAAATCAGTGAATAGGACGGTAGATGAAAACAAAACTAAATGTTTGTCACCAAAAGACTTATCTGCTGCAACGGGGGTGGCTTTGTGTTTATTTATCCGTTATGTATATGTTTAATGATATATGTTTATATGTAGGCTGCTAATGATAGTGAGATTTTAAGTGTCCGTATGCGATTACTTTGAAACTGTAAACATATTTTAGTATTCCATTACGTGAAAGTAGCAATGTTTCTCTAAGACACATGTGTTTACTCCCAAGTTTGATTTTAGCATCACATTATAAAAAAAACTTCTGTAAATACTTCGTTGTAATTTTTAAAAAATATTATTTGGTGTACAGAATGACTTTCCTATTTTGACTTTGCAGTGTTAAATCATTTGCAGAACTCTTCATTAACTTTTGAAAAAAAATTTTCATTCAGAATATTTGTGAATATATTTACTTCATAATATTTTGATGACAGTTTATCGTTGTTCATAAGCCTAGTTTTTCCCAATTGCGTATTTATTTACTGCAATTAAAGTATGTTACACTATCTGCATTAACAATATGGGGAATCAAGAAAAACTAAACGTTTAACATTTGACGTAGCCTTACATTTTTGCCAGTACTTTCTATAATTTAATGGAAAATAAACGGTAAAGTTTTCAAAGCAATTGTATAATAGTAATTGTTATACAAGAAAGTCAACCTCACAATAATGCAAGTATACGTAAATCTAAAGGAAATGCCGTTAGCGCATTGGAATGTTAAAAATGCATTTCGCTGGAAATAAGATGCCTTACTTATTCCCAAAACAGTAAATCAGCATCTGCGGCCACATTAGAATCTTCATTTTTTCCTTACTTGAATAAGACTAGCAAAATTTCGTTTTCAGAAGAACTGATACGAAATTGAATGGATACTGGAATCAAATACGATTGAAACCAATACTGGACAACTTGTGTAATTCTGCGAGGACATTGTGTTTCCATCTCAAGCCAACTTATAACAGAACACAACATTTTATCTAGCATACAACATTTTATCTGCATGAGATTTGCGATGCCACCATAACAAAGTGAAGAAAAAACTTTAAACTTTAAAATGAAGCTTAACGTAAATACCTGAAAACAAAACTCAGGATTTTTTGAAATTCGATAATAATACGGGTGTGAAAAGTAGTTAAATGTTACAGAATATTGACCACTGAGAAATAACTCAAAAGTTGCAATCGATATGTTTTTTGCTCTACAAAAGACAGTTAATGATTATCATAGAGAAATAAAGATGAACTAGATTCAAAGAGATTCTGCAATTAAAGTACGCTCAACGAAGTAGACTGGTTAAAGCTGTTAGTATTTGTTGTATTATTTAACAGCTAGCTTCATATTTCTTTGCTTTCGAACATAATTTGGGGATGTTTTCTGTTTCATTACGTTCTTCTAGCTTGGTGTGCTGATATATGTTTTTATTTCTCAGCAATTTATCAATCATTTCATCGGCCCTGTTGTTCTTTGGTGAAGGAATTGCACGTTCGCACAACCAGTCAATGGGCTTCTCACTAATGTACACTACATCAGGATATATATTTTCTAAGAGATCAGTAATTTTCATCACTACTCTTCCTAAGCTTGCAGGTATCATAATCTGTCCATCAGATTCAGGACATGACCCATCGCCAATTTTGAGTAGATGATTAGAGAATTGCTCAGCAGGGATATATAATTTTGAATTGATAAAGATATACAGAGAATATAGTAACACCATCAATTAATTCGTGATTAAAAGTTACTCTTTTTTATAGTAAACGCGGACGAAGCCGCAACGAGACTGTTAATAACTACGTAAACTTAACGAGCTTAGGTAAATTGCGTGTAACAAAATTATTTTTTTACCAACACATAGGATAAAAGTTACTATTTCCGTACGTGAACGATCATTCAGTTCAGATATGCAGAAATTTGCTGCTGCAAGTACAAAATTTTGTGACACTCTTAAAAGGCAGACGATAACATAGTCTATACGTTAATTAGAAAGGCCGGCAAGTTTGGGTGAGTTAAACGACCAGCCGAATGGACATCACGACATGCTGCCAATAACCGATAAGCAGAACTGCAGATGTGCACGCAAGTTAATTAAAAAATTTTTTTGGCAAAAAAAGTGGCTCTATTCATTTATGAAACGAACGGCCGACAAGCCATAGTAGTATGGAAAGTAGTCTTTCCATCCGTCCACTGAAAAAAGAGTATAGTTATTGGTACCATACTTATGTTAAAATAGGGACAACAAACCAGTTTGTTTGTCGGTACTACTCTGGACAGTTTCTTCAACAATCTGTTTTTTAGATGTTACCATCTGGTTTGTAAAAGCAACGAGACTCTTTGTTTCTTCTACAAAACAGATTGTTGAAGGAACTGTCCAGAGTAATACCGACATCCAAACTGTTATGTTGTCCCTATTTTAACAGAAGTATGGTACCTACAACTATACTATTTTTTTTCGGTGTCCGTTAGTTAAAATATGAAGCTTGGCTAACATTGACGTACAGACATATGGGGTGTTGTAACTCCGTACGCGTTGGCTCGGTAATATTTTTTTCACTTCTCGTGTTTGCAGCTCTCGTGCGCCCGGGCTAAGAGATGTCTGGACGCGCACGGTGCCCGATGTTGTCTCGGTACCGCACCGGCGCCGCGACTGCCCGCCCTTCATCATCTTGCCCTGCCTTGCGGGTGCAATTTATGTGAGCAGTTACAGTTAAGTTCTCCCCCTCGGCTTGCCTCCTCACCCCCTACACCCACAACACAGCCTCGTCGCGCGGAACACAGGGACCTCAGCTCCTGTTACCAGCCTGTGTAGCTGCGGCCATGAATAATTTGTGGAGCAAGCGTTCTGTTCCGTTTCCTGCTGCACCCCTTCCTCCCTCCTACACTTTAACACAGCCACACCCCTGCCCCCTCCATGCGACGTAACGTCCTCGACAGCAAAACTTGCTTCGCATCAAAGTTCGGGGAGGGAACTGGGATTCTAATTTAGATCCTGCTTTCTTGCTATTGCGATCCATCTGGCGCATATTCTTGCACAGCATGTAGCCTTTGATGAGACTATTTTGATTTACAAAAAAAAAAAAAAAAAAAAAAGACTCTGTAGAGTGTTGTCATTTAAAACACAAGAGCACAAATCCTGTTTAGGTTGTCGCAAGTTTCTACCCCTCACAAATCACAACCGCTCAGTTTGGGATTGTAGTAGTTCTGGTTGCTCCAGTCAATGAACCAGCTGTTACGTACGAAACACGCGCAACAAAAATAGATACGAAATCAGCCGGGGTTGGATGTAAATTTTTCAGTTGATCCTTCTTTTAGTTTGCAACTAACTTGCTTAAGAAACGGTGAGTCATTGATAGAAACCTGCAGATTTTGCTTTATTATCTGGAAGCAGATTGAACTCCGAGTCACTGTATGCTCATTTGACTTCTGATGTTGGCTGTGAGGCGCGCATGAAGGAATTTTTCAATCTGTAATATAAGGTCAGCTGTAAAATATCCACCATCCTGTATTGCGAGCACTGAAAGAAACGAAGGTCTGGAGCCGAAAACATTTCGGAGTCTGTTCGGGAGAGAACAGGCCTGTTACCTAATAAAACAGCGAAATTCGTATGTCTCTTGTCATTAATGGATAGAGGGAACTATCCAAACCTAGGTTAATGTATACCCTTAAAAAACTTCATAAATACTACTGTAAGTTTTGAATCTTTTTACAGCATGGGACGCTTACAATGCTTCAGCTTCTTAATAAGTAAATGATCATCAGTATTTTTACATCACAAGTCTGGTAATGCCTATATATATATATATATATATATATATATATATATATATATATATATATATATATATATGACAGTTTCCTAAACATTTATAAGAACCACGGTCATAGAAGTACGGGTCTGGACACTCGCCTATCTATCAACGTATTTTGCTTGACCCCCTGGTTGTTTGGCTGCAGTTTTCCGAGTTACCAAGAGTGTTGTGCGTCTTTGGCGCTGCAATCAGGGCGGTCGGGCTCAAACTCCGCTCACTTCCCTTCCAGCGTTTACATTATAAAGTAAATAAAGATTGATGGCGCCATGCTTTAGGATTTTGAGCGAAGAAAGTATTTCATAAATTGATTAAAAAATACGTTTTGATAAATTGTTAATCTTTATAATGTAAACACTGGAAAAAAGTGGGAGGGAAGTGGGTGGAGTTTGAAACCGACCACCCTGATTGCAGCGCCAATGACGCACAACACTCTCGGTAACTTGGTGAACTGCAGCCAAGCAACAAGGGAGTCAAGTTCCCAGGCGAGTGTCCAGACCTATTCTTCTACGGCCGTGATACGAACGCTACCATTGATGTATAGGAAATAGTTTTACCATACACACTTTCTTATCACTTCTATACTTCGGTGTGCTAAATTTACAAATAATTAGTTAAAGGTTATAATCTCATGCTGCCCCTCTAAGCAGCCAGATTCACTGCAGATTTTCGAGTAGGAGACTCAGTCTTTGTTTTCTTGGATGTTTGCCGTTCTGTATGTAAAACGAACTGGTGAACAAATTTGGAAAGCACGAACGTTTACGAATAAGGTGCGAAGCGAGGACGCAGCAACGGCGGGATATAAGGACCAGGAGAAACTGAGAGCTTCACAAAAACCTTCACTGAGTGACAACACCAGCCAGTTTCCTTACATGAGGGAATCGCAATCAGCCAGAAACTGTTTCGGACGAGTAACCTCATAAGAGAAAAATCTGTTCTCTAACGCGTTCAAACTTTTGACCTTTGGCACGTGCAAAAAATCACATAGTTGCAGATAAAATTTACGTGTTACTGGGCTACATCGAGCCAGATAGAGACCTGAGGGCCTATGCTGGAAAATACAACCTAGTCTGGTCTGCAGCGAGAAAATAACGCGAAATTTACAAGTCTCTAGGCTACGGCAAATCAATATATCAAACAGCAGGTGAGGTGATTCCACTAGCAGTGTGTATCAGGAGTTATGCACTCTTCAGCACTGGGCCACAGTTGTAAACAATGGCTTCCTCGGCCTCGTGACTCAGTCAGTGCTGACACGATGCGAGGTAATGTTTGTTGAACGACCCATACCCACGTGAAATTACGCCTTGTTGCGTGGCGCGCACACGAGCAGTAGCGACAGCTTTGTTGACTTGCGGTCTCGTGCGTTGAATGTACCGCTGCCAAACAATTTCCAGGGTTACTGTACTGGGTAATTGTGGGTATTAACCGCGCAGTGTGGGACGTTTACACAGAACGAGCTATAATCGTGTCGAGCATAGTGCGCAGGAGTGCGAGTAGGCCTATTGTTCTCTGAAGTTATGGATAATACGATACATGGATTCCACAGTCTTCTGTAATAGCGTATTTATCTCTAGTATCACACAGTAATAGCTAAACATTACCAGTGTCTTCTTAAGAGGAGTCGCATAGCAAGACGTTTCAACACGCGTACATCAGTATCTCCGTAAATGACTGTACTTGGAACGCACTCTTTATTTGCGAGCGATGAAAAATAACCTTTAAATAGACGTCACATTTTAAGCCCTATTGTAGAATTTCATTAAAATGATAAAAAGTAGTGACCGTGGCTAAAGTAGGTATTTTTAGCACACCGGCGCTCCGTCTTCAGAAGGAAAACGAGGGAAGTGCATATTGGAATTTATAGTTCAAACTTTTGGCCTTTGGCACTTGCAAAAAATCACATAGTTGCAGATATAATTTACGTGTTACTGGACTACGTCGAGCCAGATAGAGACCTGGAAGAGCGCGGGCTATAAGGTCAACTGTTGTTAACTCACCACGCGCATTCCTTAATATTGACTGCGGCAGTATTTGACTTGTATATTTTTTTATTTTATTTATATTAACATTAATGCATGTCTTGTCTTATTCGTCGCGATACCATACATTGTACAAGTTCGACTGTGTAAACTGAAGATCAGCGAAATCTCTATACCTATTTGGCTTGTGTTATTGAAGAGAGAACACTTTTCAAAATTCGCTTTCTTTACTTTCAGAAACCATGTTGTTGAAAGGACTTCTTTGACGATAAATTTAAACTGTTACTCCAGTTATATGCAATGACTGACTATTGCCTTACGTACTAATATTTTCCTTAAATTTTCATTGCAGTAAAATTTTAATTAACAAAATGTAACTTTATTTACTTGTTCATGGTAACTGGGAATGCATTTGTGGGTAGAGGTGTCGTGCATTTGACTGTGATTTGGTTACTAAGGCAACACAATTCTGTGACGCGAGGAAGTTAAAATTATCGAGTTACCGACCACGAACTAAAGCTGCGGCTGCGCACGTAAGGTATTGCACAGGAGGGGAGCCAGCCAATAGTTTGTAAGACTTAGTTGTAATATAGTTATTTAGTAATTAAGAGATCAGGAATGTCAACGAGCACGTAACAGTTTTATGTAATTGTACGTGGATAGCTAAAAAGAAATAAAGTACTTATTTAATAAGTACTACTCTGGCGGGAATTGTTGTCCTCGAGGGGCGGGGCCATCTGTCAGAAGCTGGCTTCTGATTGGCCCAAATCGAACCGAAGCATGCAGGTCAACCGACGGGGATTTTTGGCGCGAAACAGAAGCCAAGCAAAGCGGCGGTAACGGTTTAAGGGCAGACGTCGGCGAGCCATGAAAGACGGCGCACCTAGATGCTATCGTCGGGCGTCGAGTCAGGCATCGGGACGCTAGAAAGTCGCGAAGGACGGCGGACCGGAGTGCCATCGTTGTCTAGACGTCGTTATATTAGGATTTTAAGATTTCATCGAGACGCGGAGTTTTGTGGGCAGGAGTGCCATCATCGTCGTTGTTGTTTTAGGCGCCGGGACGCCATTAAAGTAAGATATCGCGGAGTCACGAGGTACGTCAGGCCGAGACGCCTACAAGTGTTATTTAGAGAGACATTGCAAGATGCGGCAGTTAGGCCTAATATAGCAGGTAGTCGTCGGGGTCTCCGCGCACGCAACTTTTATCCTTAAGGGCGCCGCCTACCCGCGCGTGAGAGGCTCAGAAGCGACGGAGCAGTAAGGTCGACCTTGAAGCGCGCAGCAAATGCCGCGTCGCCTTAACGAGCCAAGCGCTCAACTAGTATGCAAGGTTCCCGCCGAACGGTTTCTACTATGGGGCATTAATCGGTGACCATATCATTTTATTGGTGGGAAGTCTAAAACTAAATTCAGTGCAGGTCGCAATCTGAGTTTCACATACATCCGGTTAGTACATTTTGAAGTACGGCAGTCTGAAAAGGCCGTTTATTAGCCATGTTGGAGGGCTTAGAAACTGGGTTTTTAATGAGCGTGGCGTCTTAACAATGAGGTTTCGACCTTGTCTGAAGTTTGTTTTCTTTTCGTACGTTGGCACAGTGGGCACACGAGGAATATTTAGGTAGAAAAAATATGTTTACGAACACACTGCAACGCGTTTGAAGAGTGAGGAAGGCGGCCGCCTTAAGAGCCGTACTGATAATTCTGTCACAGTAACGGTCAGTCACTAGAAGACAACAACGACCTTCTGCTCGGGTAAATGACTTGCCAGGTTTTTATTACAGAACCTGAGTAACCAGAACTTTCAACTAATTAATTAAAATAAGTAATTAAACATCTTGCCCGTCGTAACCTTATGGAACAGTGTCATAGCAGGAAATCGCTTGAAAAACCGCTGACCAACGACGTCGTCCGGCACGATTTCCGATTGCGAAATGTCTTGGTTGACCCCGGCAGGAATGTAACCCGGACCGCCATGGCGAGAGGCCAACTATAACGGCCCCATGAGAACTGCTGCAGACTTCGCGTACGACGCAAATACAGCTATGCCGAAGGAGTTTTCTCTGGCGCATGCGGCACGGCGCGGCGACGTCCTTGCGGGTTGTTTGCGGTCTGTTACACTCGCGCGACAGCAACTGTAGACGCCGCTATTGTCCGGCGTCAGCGGCTTGTGAACGACAGACTTGGGCACAAGGCAACGCGAGATCTTTCCTTCTCACAACTTTGTCACGTGTCAAAAGAGAGAACGTTTCTCACTATCGTGAACGTTTTTCCCTCGTTGTGCAACTCTAGCTTTCCATTAAGGACGACGTCCACCACACGCTTCAAATCCGTTGAAATGTGCGGGGAAATGCCTTTATTCCATTAAAACAATTCACATACCGTAAAGCGGGGTAACTTTGACCACTCAAAATTTTGGTTATTATGTCTTTTAGTGACGAAAGTTTGAAACATTAACTACAAGGATAAAAAATTATTTTTAAAGTACTCGGCTCAGATTTTTTACGGTATGCCCATTGTGCCAACGTATGAAAAAGAAAATACACTTTCGGCAAGGATGAATGGGCAGACCATTCGCCTCCCACCAATGCGATCCGGGTTCGATTCCCGGCAGGGTCGGCCTCCGGATTTTCGCATGTGGGAATCGAGCCGGACGATGCCGTTGTTCGGCGGGTTTTCTCGAGGATCTCCCGTTTCCCCCATTCTTTCATTCCGGCGCTGCTCCATACTCACCTCATGTAACCCCTCACCAGCGCTAAAGACCTCGATGTTAAACGCTGACCAAAATCTCTCACTCACTCACTCGTTATTAAGACAACATGATCTTAAGAAAGCTACTTCGAAGCCCGCCGACATAGCTAAAAACTACTTTTTTCAGACTACCGTACTTCGACTGTACTAACCGGATGTAGGCAATACTCGGAATCTTGTATTGTACTTTGCTACAGACTTTCCACAAATAAAATTACATGATCACTGTTAATAGTACCATAGTTCAATGGATTGGCTGCGGGAATCTTGCGCTTGGCTCGTTGCGGCGATGCGGCATTTAATGCGCGATATAAAGTCGCCCTTATAGCTCCGTCAATGATTAGCCTCTACCGCGCAGGTAGGCGGTACTTTTAAGAGACATGTGTACCTGTCGCGTGAACGGCGTGGTAACGTGTCGCGCCTGGTTTTTGTCTTTTTTTATGTGAAACCAAGCTATACTTTCGTTTCCTTTAATGCGCAGTATGCACTGAGGAAATAGACCGTTTCACAGAAAAAAACGGCTTTGTGGTGGCTACAAAATATTTTGTCAATATGGTCCTCACGAAATATTTTTGTAGTGGTAACACATTTTTTTGTTGCCACTGCAAAACTTTATTGCGGACTGCAAAAAATTGTTGTGGTAACCACAAAAAAATTTTGGTAATGTCTATAATTACAGAATATTTTGTGGTGACAAATAAGTATTTTTATCAGTGTATTGGTACTCCACACTATGTTAAAATCCAATTTTGTTGGCAATACTGTCTGGACTGTTACCACGACAATGTGTTCTGTAGAAACAACGATATGTTCTGTAGAACGTGCAAGCATTATCTTCCTTCTACAGAACAGATTGTTACAGGAACAGTCAAGATAGTACTGCGAACCAACCAAACTTGATTGCTGTCCCTATTTTAACAGAATGTAGGGTACCTAAAACAGTTCTTTTTTCTCAGTGTGTACATTGTATATAAGGTAATGTATTATATTGCCATCCTTAGTTTGTTGTGTATTAGTTGAAATTTATAGCAAGTACCGGTTTTACTGTGCTGCGTCCTATAAGGTCACATTGCTTTCAAATAGTCTTACTTGTTAAATAAATTATATTTTAACAAAATGAATGTACAAAAACACAAGTTAAGAAAAAGAAGTAAATATCTAAAGACGTTTTTTAAAGGGACCTTCATGTTACATGCTTTCAACAGTGATGTCGATTTCAGTCTTAGGCCTGCGGGCGCGGTGGCCGAGGGGTCAGACCTCTCGCCTCCCACCAAGACGATCCGGGTTCGATTCCCGGCGGGGTCGGTCCCCGGAATTTCTCATGTGGGAATCGTGTCGGACGATGCCGCTGGTTGGCGGGTTTTGTCGGGGATCTCCCGTTTCCCCCGCCCATTCATTCCGGCGCTGCTCCATACTCACATATCACCCCTCACCAGCGCTAAAGACCTCGATGTTAAACACTGACCAAAGCCTCTTCACTTCACTGTCACTACATTTAATAGGTCAACGGATCAAATATTGCCTGAATCTTAGAGTATAACTTTTCGTGAACGTGCCTGTAAAGCATAGTTGTATTAGGCGTACATGTAATATAACACATTTTTTTACTTACGTAAGCATTTTTCTTTACTATTTCAATTCAGCGATAAATGACGAACTATCAGTAGAGCCACTATTTTATCGCCACAAGATTTTTGCTCGATTTTGTTTCGATGCATAACGTGCACATCGGCAGCTCTGCCCCATAATAATTTGTGTGATGTTGCATCAATTTAAATATAGATAAGTTGTGTTTTGTTTAAATAACTGGTCTATGCTTAAAATTCAGTGTACTGTATATTCTGTATTATAAAAGTCTTTCATTAATTTGCCATAGTTCAGAAAGAAACTGTCTTACTCTTTGCTTTTGTGTTAACCATCTTTTCGACCATTGTGCTATGCTATTTTGGGTTGTTTAAAAATCTTTTTGATGATTGTTACTAATTTTATGCATTTCGGAACACACACATACATATAAATTTATTTATTATATTTTCTGGCTTTGTAGAGATATTTTGATAAGAAGAATGATTGAATTATGACACATTGTATTGGAAATTTCCAACTGTATGTCGAAAATATTAATGTTGTATCATTTAATAATCTACATAATGATCTGCCAGATCAGGGAGTTATGCTCCAGAAGCTGAATGTGTTTTATTAATATGTAAACGGATTTTTTTTTGTATTTCATTTCGAACTACTTTTAAAATTTCTATAATTAGTACAAAGACAATACTAGTATGAAATGTTAATACATCCAACGAATCCCTGTAATCATCGATGTAAAGTATTATGATTCAGATAATACCGGCACAACTGATCTATTACTTTGCGACACGCCCCTCTGTTAAGTCTTTACGTGTCTTATTAATTGTTATTGGTGATGTTGCGAGAGTAAATAAAAGTCAGTCAGTCCTATTTTTGACGAATAGCAAGTCGTCACTGTCGTCTCCTGGCGTAGATTTATCGGCCCGGTTAAATTCCTCCCACACGACTGGTCAATCTCGCGACACGCGAATCGGCCCTGGCGGTAACACCCCAGGTCTCTCGCCGTTCGTGACTCTACAGCACCTTAATGCGTCGTGAAGCCTAAATCGACGCCTGGTGGTAACACTCCGGTCCGTCGTCCTCACACGTCTCCCGACGTCTATCCCTGACCTTCAACTCCCCTCGCGGTGCTCCTGTTTGGTGCCAAAACCCCCGCCACTTGTCCTGCAGGCTTTGGTTCCCTCGGACCAATCAGGAGCCAGCTTTTCAAAATAACCCCGCCCCTCGAGGACAGTAAATTCTTGCCATTGCCGCATTTATTACATTACACTTGACAATAATTACCCCTGAAACTCCTAAATATTAATGATCCTTACATACTACTTTCTGTTATAGTAATTAACATTTGTATCTTAATTTGTACAGGCGGCACTCTCCCCTCTCCGCCAACAGCTAATGGTGGTTGGTACAAGTGGGGTGGGGGCGAGGAGCCAGGCTGCCGTCCAGAAGCTGCACCTGCTCTCTCCACTGAGACGAAATATACACATTTTAGTTTTATTAGCATATGAAAAGTAACATAGACTATTGTTTTCTCATTATAGTTCTATCGGCTTCGTGACTTGATGCTAAGGAGAATGAATGGTCGCATGACCGGTTACTTTTGATATACAGAAATTATCCTAATTAATTGCTATTGCTGCTGATACAATCACTGTGCACGTCACAACTTTCCTTTAAGGTTCAGTTAATGGAATTTCTGATAGTTGTTTGTCATTGCAGTAGTATTACTACGTAGTGTTATAACTCAGTTTAAAGTCTGAATTTATTTCAATTTCAGTTTTTTTTAATGTTATGGATAAACATAGGCGTGGCATTCTGTTTATGGCTGGCAGGATTAAGTTTCTACTTGTGCCTACCAATATTTTTTGTTACATAACCAGCGTTTTTTCCTTCAGGCAGGTCTGTCATTTGACTCCACTAATCATAATAAATATATTGCTACACCATAATCTACGATTTGGTAGTATAACTCAAAGACAAATGAGAATCAAAACAGAACATCACTAACCACGATACAGAGCTGGAGATGTGCACGTAAATCGTTGAAACAAAATAGAGCAATAATCTTTTCGTCATAAAATCGGGGCTCTAGGTATGAATTTTTATTTCGTGCGAAATTATCCCCGTCGCATTTGACGAGATTATTTGGACGGTATGGTCTGATGGAGCGAGTTGGACATTGCAGCTCCCTTGGGTTTTGTTGGTTGGTGATAGAAGGATGGTGAAAGTAGCAAGGGGTGGGTAGTGTGATAGCTTATATTTGCGCATGCGCGAGTTGTTAGTAGAACCAACAGGACGGCGGCCGAGGCAAGCCCGGCCTCAGACACCTGTCTGTTTGCGCACGACTAACAACTAACCGCTGACGAGTCTCTTCAGCTCTTTCCCTACCCTCACCCTATACTTCCCCAACGTGTAGGCGCCTACGCGAGTGTACGACGTCCTCATTAGCTGCGATTTGCCCGCCGCTCCTCACGGAGAACCAAAAACCACCCTCTACCCCATCGTCTCAACCCTTCCCCCAGCACCAACATCGTAAATTAGGAACCGAGCGAGCTGTGCTTCCTTTGTCCCCCGAAAAAAAGAAAATAAAGAGCCTCAGCTCGCTGTCTGAGTGAAGGGAGTGAGGCTTGCAAGATTTTGCTGACGTCTTAAATGAGACCTTCATTTCCCTTTTTTTAATGAAACAGAATACCTTATGTTTCTGCTTGATTTGAAAATATGTACTGGGGAAAGGGATTGTAAGTACAAACAATGGAACGGAGGAATACCTTCTAAAAATTGTTGAACCCTAATCGAGAACTTTTAAGACCCTGGTGAATTGTTCTTAGCCTTCCGACAATTACCATGTAACTTATACACATGCCCTAGTGCATATAGGGTAGTCTGACCATATGTCGTGATATACCTTAATATCGTAATTAGTAACTTTGCTGACTTCACAAAATTGTGAAGGATCTGTACAGCGAGTTCACAAGGTTACCAACAGAGGGCAGGCATGTGTAGTTTCGGCTATACGTAACCATTGTTTCACATATAAGATAACAATTAAAATGTTTAACATATTTCCGTTATTAAAGTTCCAAACCTTAGTATTACGAAGTAGGCTAGGTTTACTCTACACCTGATCACTACCTAAAGTTAAAATTTTTCGCCATATTAAAAATTTGTTTTGTGATTACTGGCTCTTATGAAGACATTTCAAAATCTTGCTGTAACAGCATATACACTACATGATATTTTTTTAATTTTTGTCCAAAGCATTTTATAAGCTGATGAGTTTAATTTGCACTGTCAAAGTTTTACTGTCATGACTAAAAAATTCGTAGGCTATATGCTAGTCACTGGGAAAAGTATGTTTGACTCTTTGAATTGTAATAAGATCATGACTGTTTCTTAATTTTTTTAAAAGCAAATACTCATGTTTTCAAATATGTAATAGCCAAACTTTCACTTGTGTAAAATAATGACAACATATCCAAAAGTTGACTTTGACGATGATTTCTCTCGCCTAACGAAAACGTATTATTTTGTAATTTAAGCTATTTATTGAAATTTCTCTTCTTACTTTTGTTATGTTGTCGTATTAAGTGGGAGTTTACGCAAAATGTTTATCATTTTAGTAAGTTTTATATTTGTACGAGATACTGTTTTTTTTTGGCATATGTTGTGTCTATTTTCCCCAGCAATGAATTTTTTTTTAGTTTCCATAGTTTTTTTAATAATGGCAAGTAGACGCCAAAATTTGCATAAAACGGTTTTATACAAGAAACGAAAACCAATTGACTTGCAGAAACGAAATAATTCCCACTGGAGAATACTATCGTGGGCTTGAGGCGGTCTCCTTAGTGCCCCGTCGGGCAAGCCACCTCAAGTGTGCGTCTCCCTGTTGTTTTACCACTTCAACAACAGTCATAACTTGCCCCTAATATCACACCATATTTCCACGGGGCACTTAATACAACTGCTAAATTGCGTTTTAGGTATCGTGATGCACTACTCGCAGAAGGTCCACGGAAGTAACTTAACATTTTTTTATATAGGGTTTATTTATATGACAAATCTCCTCCACTTAACTTGAGTCTTACAAAAATTTCTCTTACATTAAAATTACTAACACCTCCGTACCATATAAGTACGTTAAACAACCTCTAAAAAGTTACTTTAGTATTCACCGTAGAGAAACTAAATCTGCGCCCGAGAAAATTTGACACTTCGTTCCTCGATTAAATCCTCGTGCCTGCCTGGCAGCACTCCCATTTAATACAACTCAGTACCTAGGTTGTGGACGTTTGGCGTCCAGTCCTTGTTGAAATTGAAGCCTCCGGGTCTCGGCATTCGCTACGCTGACCACCGCTTCCAGTTGACCCCTTCGGTGCGTCCACGCCGACCCCGCATTGTGCGAAAAAACCTCTGCTTCTCTCCGCTACTTGCAACGTAACTCCAGCCGGAGCGACGTCATCAAGGCACATTAACGCTGCCTTCTCGACGCGGCTTTGCTCACCGCTGGTGCTCACCTCTGGAAACGACGAACTTGTCACAAATATGCCGTCGTCCAGAACTATTAGCCTCCCCGTACATTTGGCCTAATATTTCACGTTGCTCGATTACTATATCCCAACTAGCAACGTAAACCACGCTAGCATAAAATACTTAAGTGTGCTGTCCCCGAGCGCAACTGCCGTCGCCCTGGCCCGATTCAAAGTTCACGCGCGACTACAGACACCGCAAGACGTGTCCGCTAGTGCGAGGTTCTTTCTACCACTGTCTCTCGCCCCATTGCGCTCGAGGCTCAGGCGCAGACTAAGCGCCCCCGCGGTGGAGATCTAGACAACTAATCTACAAAGAACATCAACAATCAAATTGACCTACAATTTACAACAAGTAAACCAAACGTACTAATACTAAATAAATAAAATTATTAATACAACCACACATAAATTCATATAAATACAAATATTTATTCCGGAATCATAATATTTATACAACACAGTGTAGTTCTTGCCAGTGTTAATATGCTCTCAGGCAATCCCCATTTTCCATCCAGTGACATCACCACTATTCAACTTAATGTTTATATTTTACGACTCCTTACTATCCTTTTCCGAGACAACACGTCTCAGGCTACAACTGGACATGTATTAAAGTATCGCATTTAAATGTTTTATATTAAAAGAAAATACACAAAAATAAAAAATTTTGACATCAAATTCAGAAAATGTTTTAAAATTAAAAAAGTATTCAATACGGTTTTATTTATTTATGTCTAGACATAGCCTGCAACACTTATATTCAGTGGGAATTTTTTTATATTTCTGTATGTCAGTATGTTTTGGTTTCTTGTATAAAAACAGTTTTATGCAAATTTCGGCTTTAGCATGCTATTATACAAAAACTATAAAAAGCTAGTAATTTTCATTACTGTAAATATGAGTCCCAATGTATGCCTATGTAACTAACAAAGTATCATACAAAAATAAAAATTATTAAAACAATTAACATTTTGTAGGGAGGCCCCTTTTTAAGGTATCGCTATTTAGTTTTGCAGGGATTTCGAAATTTTTTTTAACGTAATTTAATAAATACACCAATAATTCATTCTTACAGTTTTAAAACTTTGCCTATATATAATTGTTTGTATCAGAATTTTTCTGTTGCAGTACACCAAAGGTATTCTGTAGATTCTTGTCCCTGAAATATCACATATTTTGTTGTCAAAATAAGCCAAAATTAAGCAAAATAATTTTTTCCTAGCAAGCGGTACATTAGTATAAAAACAGCTTTTGCAAAATTGTGTGTCGTATGACTGTACACAGTCTCAATTTTTTTCAAAACATTTGGTTAAAAAATATTTGAGTTATTTTCAATTGTTTGAAATAAATGAAAGAGAATGGCCTTAAAATGAGATGCGAAATGTTTGAGAAATGATAGCAGTCTCTTTAACCATACTGTGTGCATCATTTTTTTAAATGGCTAGGCAACAATTACAAACAAATCAATTAATTATAATTATGTATGATGTGCAAAAATATCGAATTTACTGCTGTTTAAATTCTATCGAAACTGAATGCGTCATACGCAGACCGTAACCAAATAATTACAATATATTCACTGATATACTAGTGAAGTGACAACAAGGTTATCGTGAACACGTCAGACAGAAGAATTTTAAAGTTATGGTCTACATTTGTATTTTTCTGAGCCACTTATTGTAACCTCTTAACACATGAATGATTCATATCTCACATAAAGTACTCCGACAAAATTTTAAACCTGCTAATTGAACAGTATCAGAATACGTTATATTTCATATTAACCTTTTAAAATTAAATTAAATGTTAGAAAATAGGAAATGAAATATTGATAAACCACAATTTAAGATTTCTGTATAATTGATTTCCTCTTATGAAATATTTTTCTATAGACATGCGAAAATTTCATAAAAATTGTCATTAAATTTCAAGTTTTTTTAATCTAGTCGTTGAATAGGAAATTAATACAAACAAACCCATAAGTACTTTCCTGTAGTAATTGTATGTTTGTTAACTAACGAAAAACGAAGCGTGTACAGTTAAATTACGAAATGCGTATTTAAACTCTTTCCTTGTGAAAAATATAATGTAAAACTAGCTGCGTAACAAAACAGTAGAACCAGCAACATAGCGTTCTGTTCGTGTGCTATATTCCGACGGATGTTGAATGAATTATCAAGATATTAACGAAGCTGTTCTGAAGAAATAACTAACTGCAATAAATATAGTTATACCAAGTTTTTGCTACAGTAACATTCACTATCCATACCCTATTGGTTTGTAATGTTAGTGCTGCAATTGTTTTTACAAGTACGTTATCGATTCGGGTACACGTGCTTTGGACTAGCAGTTAAAATTGAAAACTTTAAGATTAGTATTCGTTTACGCAGGGTTTAAAATTGTTAAGATCTGCAACACTTACCATTTGTAGTAAAATTGTCGCGTAACTACATAAAAACATTTATTTTATGCTATGCTTAGACGTTTTAAACAGATGGCTAACTGCGGGAATTTGTATAGCTATATGAAGTATGATTAGATACTTTACCACTACCCTTCGCGAATTTAAACAAATCCAGATAATATAAAATTAACTCTAGATTGCGAACATTACATTGTTCGCATTGTAACTTTATGAATTTTCGGAGTCAGTTTAACTGAAAGTGTTAAAATATGGCTGACATATTAGATATGTTTACAACACATTATGTTATATAATTCGCGGATGCTGATTGTCATGTGATTTTGTGGCCAATGTTAATAAAACTGTAAAATATATTTTGGTAAATCGTCGTCGGCCCATAGTTTTCGAGGAAAAAGTCACGGGAGTTCAGAAAATCATTGTAACATATTGGTGGCATTCCTTTTTGAGAATATGATGTTACAAATATGCGGCTTAATGCTCAGTTGTTTTGAACAGGCTATGGATAAAGATGATGGTTTATAGCGGGAAAACATGACTTTTTTTTTCTGGGTTTCAACGCACGTTCAGCTTGTCAATATATTTCTGGTCTCCTCTTGTTCTTGAAACTGTGAACCCTATTTGACTGAGCCAATACGAATCCCGCCACGGTAATATTTGATGACTGTTACTGGTCTGCAGACTACGTTGTATCAGACGTCAGCCAATCATACATATAGCAAAATAGGAGATTGGTAACACTGCCGCTGATGTTAATGTTACTGGATAGCGTATCACAAACGTGTCAGCATAAGACAGAAGAAGTCAAACGAACACACGGTGTATTCGAGTCGAGTACCTTGTCAGAATTTTTATTTTATTTGCTGGGTTTTTTGTGTGTACTCCAACATTTTTATGCCCTTGGAAGTTTTACATAAAGAAAAAGAGATGGGAATCAGTCAGGGCCTCTAGGAATCATCCAAACATTCTCCTCGAGTGACTCCGGGGAACATTTGAAAACCTAAATAAGGATGGCCGTTACAGGGAATCGAACCCGTGTCTTCCCGGATGTTTAATAGCCACTTTACCTCGTCCAGTGTCTAGTAATTATAAATGCAACATGTTACAGACATATTCTTATTTAATGATACCTCATTACTAGGAACAAGAAAAAATAGCGGTATTTTTGTGGGAGGGGAGTCCACAATGTAAAATGCAAGTACCTGTTAATTCGTATCTCTTTCACAACTGGCCCTTGGCTTATTTTACACATCCTGGAAGACGCAGAGCTTATAACAAAATATCATATCCCGATCCAACCCCGTGGTATCACAGTGTTAATGAGCAGCCAATGAACAGCCGCGTAATGATTAAGTAGGCTGATATTCTTGGAGGCTGACCTGCAGGCCAATGAAACAGCGGATTTTTGCGGTCTATACTTATTACTAGAGAAATGCAAAATTCGCTTTATCATTTGGTAGCAGACCTAACTTCACATTTCTATAAATAACAGAGCATAAACTGTGATTTAATTGACCTCGAACTTTTATGTGTTGTCATTTACGTGTGTTACGTCTTTACGCTTTACGGAGATTGGTCTCTCTACCGTGTAAGCATTCTTCGCGGCAAGTCACGACAGTATCGGCCAGCGGGAGACGTCAAACGAGTCTTTAGTCACTTGGAGTCTGGTCAGCTGTCAGAAAATAACGCGAATTTTGCATATGTCTACTTATTACTAGAGCCGCGATTTTATGGCGAAAAGATTTTTGCAACATTTGGTTTCGATGCGTCATGTGCACACCTGCAGCTCTGCTACATCGTCTGTGGTTGGATGATTTTACTCTCACTGGCCTTGGCAAATTATAGACGTACAGACTCACAATAATATTATTCTGATTGGTGCAGTCAAATGAGAAACGTGTCTGAACAAAGACA
>PNEQ01042551.1:0-44966 GCA_003012365.1 Medauroidea extradentata | reverse complement strand
GTAGCGTTCGAGTGGAAGTGTGTATCGTTTAGTCAGGTTGGCATCCATGAAGCGAGAAAGTAAAAAGTTTTGACGGGAGGCCGCCAATCACAAGTCCAGTTCATATTTTGACACTTGCGTGGCGGTGAATTTAAAAATCGTGGAATTGAACAAAATGAAAACGGGCAAAATAATATTACTTTGGAATTTGTTAAGTATTAATCTATTTAATACATATATTTCACCACATTAAATGATTTATTGTAAGCAAATATACATACACAGTGGTTAGTAAAAAGTTCTTTACGAGTCTTTACATTATTTATGCGGCACTTATTTTCCAGACACAAAATGTTACGTCGTACATATGATCAGTCCAGCCGAAAGTAAATAGTTGTTGCACTAAAGATTTTGATGTTTTATTCTAAATAAACAACTTTTTTAGTATCGTTTTTCCCAGTGTTGACAAAAAGAATTCCGTATGTTATAAGGTAATATTTTATGAATTTGGTTCATTTCTTAGTTGACATTATGCAACAGGTAATATTATTTTAATATATAACTAATTATTTATGTGTGAGGAAATATTTTATTACAGAACATTAATGTAGAGATGACAATTTACTTGAATTTATGAAATTTATTACTTTTTTTATATTAATTTTCACGGTATCATTACTATTTTCATTTTTACAAACGCCATTCCGGAAAGTGCTACTTCACCTTGCGCTACCTAAATATATTGGTCTATTGACGCGGTGTATAGCTTCTATAGCCTTATGATGCTTAGCGATTTATAAGACAATCAGACTTTCTTTGTTTGGAATCCAGAGACTGGAATGTTACTCAGTTCTAGCTACCGAGTTTCCCCCACCCCCTTATTAGAATATTTGATATAATTTTTTCTGTGAATTTTAAGTTAGGATCACCATAAAGTTTAGTATGTTTTACATAGGAAAATTAGGTTTGCCATGTAAAATACTTTAACTATCTTAGTTGTACAGAGTAATTACTGACCGTAAGAGCAGAATATTACAAATTTTTTCTTCACTACTTGTAAACTTTGCAACACATTCTGAAGACATATTGAAAAGATGGATGGACATTCAAATAAAATACCTACAGTATGTTACTTACATCACACACTGAAAGTAGTACTCAGCTGAACTAGTTTTTTTTTTTTTTTTTTTAATTTTATGAATCATTTTAAAATGTGAAATGTTTTCTTGATATGAATTTTGGCGTTGTGCATTTTATTTTACTTTATCTCCTTTATTCTCTATGATTTTCCTACCTATCACTTTTCGCATTTGTAAACATGTACCACAGTTTCGTTAAGTATGTGGGAAACCCCTAGTTTTTGTTGAAATTAATTTTAAACTATTTCTGTTTTGTACATATTGCATGCTTGTCGCACATAAATGTTTATGATATAAAATTTCGATAAGTAATAAAACATAAAAAACTATGCTTACCACAAACTGACAGTAAGTACCGTAGGGCACTGCTCCGACAACTCAAACAGGGGGACGCCCTATACTTGCGCAAGCACAAGTAATCCTCCTACAAATGGTCCATGTGGAACGAAATGTGTACACACCAAAGATATTTATAGTGTCGTTGCATTAAAAATGTATTTCATGTCACTGAGAGTACAGGTTTGTAGGGTAAAAAAAAATCACTTTCACAAAAGTTGTGTTTGGTCCTGAGAAAGATGTCTCTAGCTTGCACAGGGCACAAAAATATCAATGAGTAAAAAAAAAAAAAATGATTACCCGCCATTGGTAAAACTATCCCATAGTATGGCAAATTAATTAGTAAAAAACAAGTATTTTAAATTAACAAATGTTGATGCAGTAAACATAACGTAATGCAGAAGATTCACACAATGGAAAATCAGCTATAAGGTTGAAATTAATGTGTGAGTAAATAATTAAATGTAACTATATTGAAATAAAAACTTACACAATATTTGAAATTCTTAAAATTTATTTTGAATGTAACGTGTTTAATTTGTGAGAATGAAATGAAATATTATTAATAAAGGTGATAATTGTCAGTTGTTTCATTAAACAAAATTGACATTATTGAAATATGAAGTTAGGATAAGCGAATTAATCACCAAACACCCTTACGTAATTACTGCTTTATGTTCACAGAGGCCGCGATTATGTAGAGGTTATAATGCATTCGCCTCCCATCATAGCAAACTGGTGTAGTTTCTGAATAGCCTCGCAGGCAGATTTTCTGCATGTGGGGATTGTGGGCGATACATGAGGGTGGCTCGGAAGGGATGGGTGGGGTGGGGTCCTTTCGTGTACCCCTGTTTTTCATTCCAGTATCGCTCCATGCTCACATAATTCAACCATAATTGGGTGGGGGATGTAATTGTAAGGGTATTATGGCCCATTAACAACGAGGTTTTAGAATCCGAAGAGGATGGCATGAGGCGAAGGACAATAGTCTACAACAAATGCGAACCGGGGACCCCTCACCTCGCAGACCATCACTATACCGACGCGACGGCGCTACGGGAGCCGGAACTTTCATCGGCTTACAAGACATCGCTGTCAAGAGCTGCACATATTGCTCCATAACATTCCATTCCTTCGGACCAAGACCTTACATTGTTTCTCGACTAGAAAATGAGTGTTTGTTGAGATGTCAAATGCTATTCACAGGATATGGTGAGGGTAAATGTCAGGAAAATTCACCCTCTGAAAACTCTAGACGTTGACAGAATGAATAAGAGCATTTTACAATCGCTCTGTTTCACTTTACTGAGAATATTAAGAAATGAAGAAAGAACAATAAGTGAACATAATATTGGTCACAGCCATTTATTGCAATATTTTCAACAGATATTCAAAATGTCTGCATTCACTATGCACATATGACCTGCACTTTCATAAGAAATTTCTTCCTAGAGACTGGAACGCATGGTTATTTTCATTTATTGACCGTTCAGCAAGGGACATTTTCACTCTTGTTCCCTTATGTTGTGACACTCGATATTAACTTTCCATTTTGATATCAGTTTTAGTTAATGAAACAACTATCGCCTTTATTAATAATGTTTCATATTACACTCGCAAATTAAACTCATTGCATTCAAGATACATTTTAATAATCTAAAATATTGTGTAAGTTAATATCCTTATTTCAGTAATGTTACATTTAATTATTTACTCAGACACTACTTTCAACCTTATAACTGATTTTCCATTGTGTGAATCTTCTGCATTGCGTTATGCTTTCGCACTTACTGCATTGACGTTTGTTAATTTAAAATACTGGTTTTTACTAATTGATTGGCCATTCTATGGGGTAGATTTACCAATTGCGGGTAATAATTTTTGTGACTCGCTGATATTTTTGTACCTCGTACAAACTAGACGCATCTTTCAGAGCCAAACACAAATTTTGTGAAAGTGATTTTTTACCCTACAAAGCTGTACTCTGTGGTTTGAAATGTGTTTTTAAATGCGACGACACTACTCATCTTTGGTGTGTACAAATTTTGTTCCACGTGGACCAATACTTTTTTCCGTTATCAGTAAATGCTTAGCTCAGCTCTTAAATTCATAACTTTCAGACGGTTGCGAATCGGATTATACAAGTTTGGTTTATTTGGTAGGTCTTGGGCCCTCCTGTCACCCGCCTCTTTATTGACATCTACTCACGGAGCACTCTGTATATATGTGTATGTATATAATATTTTATAATGATGTGAAGGCCAGTTTACACCGAAAAAATTACAGCAACAATGTTAATTACTAAATGTTATTTATAAAAACGTTTCTAACAAATTCTACGCTACAGTAAGGTTAATTATGCTACAGGTTAGAAAGATCTATGTTAAAAGTTAATATGTGAATTTAATTGTAATATATTTTTGTATCCTCTCTAATATGATTTTTCTCTTTTTGCAATATTTAATACCTTAAGACGATTCCAATTGTTATGATTTCGTATGAATGTGTTGAACCTGTTTTACGAGCATATTTGTAAGTTGTGTGTGCATTTACATGTGTTTAACTTTACAGTACCTATTTACAACATTTCCACTAATTAACCGTATTTTACTAATGCAATATCATGATTCGTATTTATCTCAGTTCCACTAATGAAGTATACTTGAGATCCCAAATAGAGCAAGAGGCATATACGGTTTGCAACGTAAAACAAGTTCTGTAAATTGATAAATTGTTTAGGCCTAGCAGCACTGTTTCCACTGATGTGGAGTGTAACTACACACTTACAATGTTTGTATGTTTTACTGTGATTTAAACTGAAAACACCATTCAAAATTTCGAAACCAAAAAGATGGGACTTATATACAATGTTGTTGTGTCACCATGTGCAATGTATTAGTACAGTAATAAATACTTACAGGATGTTTTTAATGGTGAATTATGTACATGTTTTATATACCAGATTTCTGTGATAAAAATGTCATATTGTTTGTGCTAAGTTACTAATGTTGCTAAGTTGTGCGAATAATAAACAATGATATCCCTTGTATTTTAATCATACTGTGTTTTATTATTTTAGTATATTTGTCATGTCAATGCAAACCGTACATTGTGTCCCCGTCGGTACATCCGTCACTTAATTGTAATGTTTTGTTGAAAAATGCAAGTTGTAACCTCCTCCTGGTATTTAAGAGCGGAGTTACTTTATTTTATTTAGTTGATTAATCAATGTAGGCTTTGATTAAATCTATCCCGTGCCAGAAATTGCCTCGACTAGCCCAGCGGGTTTGATTTTCTCCCGATCACAAGTAAATCAGGGTCAGTAAGTGACCAACCACTCAACACTTACTTTGCGAGAGTCTATATGGGTCCAAACTACCAAGTGAAACGAGTGTTATTTCTTTATATGGCAAACCACTTCACACGGTCGAAAACGCCCTTATTCGCGGCAGGAATCGCACAACGACCTCCCGCACCGCACTCAGGCCACTGAGTCAGCTTCTTGGCCTGCGAATTGCGATTAAATCGGCGGACGTCTGATCGCCTTTGCCCGACAATTAAATGTAATCAAACGCGTATATAAGGCTCTTGGTAACGCACCCCTGGTGGCCTACCGAGACGCGGACCCGCGGGACACGAACACACGCATCCGTCCGCGGCTAAGTCCTCGACTCGTCTCTCTCTCGGCACTGCTGCCGGCATGCACGCCAAGCGACGATTTCAGACACGGCTCCCCCCAGCCAATCAGGAGCTTTGTTTCAAATCCCCGGCCTTCCGGTATTGCTCCGAATTCGGGCGATTACGACCATCTTTCGTGGTGATTTTATTTCCATAAATCACAGTTTACATTTATATAATTTTGCCATCATTCTTTATTACAACTAACTATACTTATTGCAAAACATAAACAAATACTTAAAATTTAAATTAAAAGGTTGGGAGAGTTGGCCGTTGGTTAGCTCTCCTCGCCCCCACCCCTTGGTGGCCTCGGGCAGGCGGCAGGAGGGGTCGACCGGCACTTCGTCACTGTCGACGGCTACACAGCCCAGAGTACTTACAGATGTGTGGGCGACTACCCTGGCTCTCATCTCATCATCTCCCCAGTCCAAATTATAAAATATACAGTAACTCTCCCTAACCATCCTACTATCATCTCTATCACATAATACTATTTACACCGAGTACAACAAAACTTGAACCAACTCTGTACTACAATTCTAGCCTGTTTAATTGCCGTGATTGCCACCGCTTAATACTAAGAACATCTGACACTTAATTCTAATTGACAGTCTTTAATGATTTTTACACAAATTATCCCTTCAATATGTACTTTTAATGTATATCGGGCTATGCCTATGACATAACCCTGTAGGTTTCCCTGTCAGCTGTAGATGATAGGGATGCCTATGACATAACCCTGTAGGTTTCCCTGTCAGCTGTAGATGATAGGGGAAGCTATAGCTGCCAAGTTCTTAAGATTTAAGTTTGCCTTCTTTTTTTTATATATATACATTTGCTACCCTTTGGCACTATTTCCATCATATGACACTGCATTTAATTGGCCTTTCCGCAGCATTCACTAGGCACTTCCTATGTGCTAACCCCTTTGCATTATAGGTACCACTGAGCGAGTTCTGGGTCGAAACGGTGCATGTCGGAGTTTACAAAAAAAATCACAGACAACTTGGGAAGGAGCAAAAAAAAAAAAAAACAACCTTGGACTTTTTCTCAGCCCGGCTCCTACAGTTCGGGTAAGGCCAAGGTCGACTATCCCCCTTCACAAACTACTGGCGACAACAAAATACACAAAAAAATACAACAGCTCTTTCCCCATCCTATTTACAATGTCCTCCTACAGGATGCTTCACAAAGCCTACTGCACTGCCTGTGCGTTGAAAACATATCTCCTCAGCTGGTCCCATTGTGATTTATATAGCGGAACTGCTCGGTAGTGGTGCGCTTTCGACCTTGATTGCGCGGTGCCCAGGGGCGTCGCCTCTATGTGCCCTGGCGGCACTTCGATCGCAGAAACGCGCAGTACTGCCTGTTTATTCTCATGTGAGCACACCGGGTTACCGCCCGTCGGCACCCCATATTCTTGCCCATTTACAGAAAAACCTAACATCATCTTCCTACAATTAATGCGCGCTTCTATCCGCAACAGGGTGTCCATGCCAATCAACACCTCTGTCACGTCTCTCGCAACGAGAAAATTAAGGGGAGTGTTTACCTTGCCTATGCCTACTATTGCGATGTCTGTGACAGGTAACGTCACAATCTCTTTACTTCCCCCTTCGCTCTGCAGCTGTCGCAACACAGACTCTCGCATCAAAGAAACCTCGCTCCCAATGTCAATAATGGCCTTAAACTCGCGCCTGCAAATAGTCACGCTCACAACAGGTGATTTTTCTGCGCCTACTTTGCCAGTCGGATTGGGCGAATCCCATAAGGCTTCGTTTACTGCTTCGTCTAGTGGCATGTGTATTTCGCATCTGTATGCCTGGTACTCCGTCCCTTCCTTCCGAGCCCTTAACTGCGCGGCACTCCCGCAGCTCGGTTCTGTCCGTTTCCCGACTGAGCAAACTGTTCGTTTACCTCGGCCACTGTGTATACTTGATTCTCGAGCCCCCAGTCAACGATCCCATTGCATCTAGCATGCGTCTCTGTCCCTACCGGGTCATTAAGGAGAATATATCCTTAAAATGTTATGTTTATAGGGCTAATCAGTTTGGATTGGGCATTTTTGAGTGGATGAGGACATTCTCTTAGTTTATATGTTTTAGTTGGCCTCATTGATGATTTGATGGTGTCAGTTGAATTAAAAATACAATGTTTGAAATTATTGAAAAAACTTGCGTATACGACTAGATGTTGAAACTGTTCTACACCTACCTAATTTAGCAGTCTTACTCACCCAATTCTAGTAACCGAGATTAGTGAGTTCTTTGAGTTACATTTCACAACTCAGGCCCAATTACCAGACAAATTAAATAAGAAACTTTACAAGACCTCATCGGCTCTACCTCTGAAGACTCATCAAGCTCAACAACTCAAATAAAAATGCATGAAATAATTTGCTGGAGCGGTTTCGGCAAGTTTTTATATATTAAGATTAAATGGTTATTTTGACCCGGCAAAGTAACTTTACTTCACTCAAAATATATGGTTTTGTAGTTTCTCTAAAACTTTTAACCAGAAAAAAACAAACATAGTTTTTAAACACTCTACTCCCAACTAGCTATTATTTCACAAAATGACCTCTGAACTAAAAAAAAGTAATATATAGCAAGGCAAAGTTATCCCTGCAGTGTTGAAATTCCCTGATTTACGGTAAAAATAAGCAATATCATTTTAACTGCTAATACATCAATGAAGTAATTAATTTTAAACCTTACCTGTACTATTACACCAGCGTCGTAATCTTCCCTTCCATCTTGCTTGGGCACTTTAATAAAATATGACAATAGATTATTTCCTTTTCTTTTATTCACACGTATCAAAACTTTCGTGCAACGTAACTTCACAAAAATTAAAATTACATTTCAAACAGCATAAAAACGGCTCGAAAAAGCTGATGTAGCACAGACATTTACAGCGCTGCAGAAGTGATACGTTCAGCCTACAGACTGAGACTACAGTCAGGTCATGTGGATAAACTCGGCACACTTTCTAGTTCCTTGAAGCAGACAGTGCTATTGTTTGAAGGGTGTGGTTCAAGGGGTAGGTAGTGGCTGACCAGCCTGCAACCCTGCTGTGACAAGAGACAGCACTCAGAAAAAAAAAAAAGTAGACGGGAGAGAGAGAGGCTTTGACCCGGACGTGAATTCTTGCAACTTAGTATAAAATACAACTAATTCCAGATTCCAGTGGACCAGACACATTATTATTATTATTTAAAAAAAAACCTAATCATGTATTTGTGATCATTTTAGTAATTAAATTGCCGAAAACTTTCATAAATATATTTATGCAGCATTAGGTTTATATTTTCAAATTTGAGTCTTTCGGTTTTGGGAGGGGGGGGCTGGCCCCCTTGGCTCCTCTTCTGGATACACCACTGTGTGCATCAATCATCTGCATCACAGATAAATTCCATGAAGCCGATGATCTAACCATGTCAGCGCCAGAAACCCTACAGCCTGAAGGAGATTGCAACACTAGAAGTTTCTCACTTCACCAGGAAAATTGAATTAACTACTAAAAACTCCCAAAACTCGAGCAGTTTTATTTGGAGGAATAAGAGTTGTTAGATTTTCTGCCTGTCCCATACTTAAATTAAGAGTTGTCGAGAAAGAGAAAGGACGAGAGAGAAATTAGAGAAAAGGAGAAAGTGAATGAGTGAAGAGATTTTGATCAGTGCTTAACATCGAGGAGGTCTTCAGAGCTGGTGAAGGGGTGATATCATATGAGTATGGAACAGCGCCAGAATGAATAGGGGGGTGAGGGGAAACTTGAGATCCCTGAGAAAACCCGCCGACCAGCGGCTTCATCCGGCACAATTCCCACATGCGAAAATCTGGGGACTAACCCCGACGGGAAATGAACCTGTATTGCATTGGTGGGATGAGAGAGGTCTGACCGCTCAGCCACCATGGTCCCGAGAGAGAAAGAGAGAGGAAATCCACTGTACAGCTGCATTGTAAATTGTCTTGTCATTAGTTAAGATTATTGATTTATGGAAAATATGGACTAGAAAATTGAAATGTTGTAAACTAATATAACGTTTAAAAAAAAAAAATAAATGTTGGATTATGGTGATAGCAAATGTGTAAAAATAGAATTTTAAAGATTAGACCATAACTTTCAGACAATATAATCAATATTATAATCAGATTTTAGGCCATAAAAATAAATTCAAACCATGCCCCTCACGCAATAGTTTCTTTAGAAACTGCTGTTCAGTTGTTTGTGTATAGCAAAATAGCTGCTGCTAGTGTCACCTGTATCGTTTCCTTGCCTCCAGCCTTCAAATGTTGCAAAAAGCAATCACTGTACTACACCTTAAAGTTGTTTTGCAGCACTTTCTAACGTAAATATAAGTGAATGTACTATGCGTGTTACAGGGCAGTCATGTAGGAAATGCTGTTGGCTTCAAACTTAATACACTGCCTATACTTCTAGAAACATATTCAAATAACCCTAAGGTCACATTCCTTCAGTATGTTGTGGAAGAAGCTGAGAAATTCGACAAAAATGCTCTGCAGTTCACAGTAGATCTGGCGTACTTGCACAATGTTTCAGAGTAAGTGAAACTGTTAAAAATACCAATTTCATTTAAGGCTCGGTTTCAGTCGTCATATTGAATTTAATTATTTTTTGCTTTTTTGGAATTATGAGAAGAAAAATGTTAAATATGCGACTATACCTCAAATTCTATTTACATTTTGCACCAGTACAGATGTTGCAATTTAGCTGTTAAGTTATAATTACGCCACAGTTTGTCGGGAAAATTATTAATATAAAAAATTTTGGCACACAAATTGCGGCATAATTATAAGTTAACAGCAAAATGGCAAGGTCTGTAGTGTAGCGAAATGTAAATAGAATTTGAGGTATAGTCGCATATTTAACGTTTTCCTTCTTAGAATTCCAAAAAAGTGAAAAATAATAAAATTCAATATCGCGACTGAAACCGAGCCTTAACTTATCAAACCTATTTCTATCAGACATGACTTCATATGTAAGCAAAATTCTAATAACAGTGCAGTAGAAATATCCACATCAATCCTTTACGCTACCGTAAAATAAAATATTTGCTTGTCTTAGACCTACCTTACCTGTCATTACCTTTAATATGTTTATCATAACGCTTAATTTGTAGCAAACTGGCTGATTATGTCTATATTTGTTAATTAACTCGCATCTTTGTGCATTTCCAAAAACACCCAGGTTTCTCGTTTGATATGAAATTTGTGGTTAATAATGACATTTCTATGCAGGCATAAAATTATGAGCTGTTTTTGTAAAGCCAATACACGTATGTGCAAAACATCTTATTTTTAGATTATCGTAGTACAGTGAAAGTCCGTTACAACGTTAATTTATAACGGCACAAAAAGTTTTTTATAGCAAATTATTGTTATAAGCAAAATTAAACAAATTATACTCGTAAAGTTTAATTTTTCTGATTACTATAATGGTGCAAATGTGAATGCGTACTGTAATTTATCACTGCAAAAGTCAGAAATTTTTGCATGCTTCTGTATTGAGGCAAGGGTGGTTAGTCCACTTTATCTCAGAGATTCACTTGTGATTTGCAGTAGAGTCGGGCCCATATTTTTTCGTTTTTCTCAGCGTACTCTTTTGCTTCCCCTGCTGCTCCATTGTAGGGCCTCATTTCATGGTACCCTGTCAACTATCAATAAAAGGCAGATGCCTAATGGCTCATAGGTTGAAATTTTGGCTCAGAGTGTGATGTCACAATGCTAGAGGTTCATTGATCACTTAATTGTTGTGTATTCATCTGAAAATCTGGTAATACCACAATCAGTTTGGAATACTAGCTGAATTCTACTGTTCTTCAAATCATCCAATTGCATAAATGTGCCCATGCCATAGTGTTATCAGTAGCTATTGATAAGATTGTGGTGAGTAGTGATAAAACTGAAATAACAAAATGCATGTCCATTCACCACCAGACCCCCAAAATTCAGTAACAAAAAAATGCAATGAAACAAAATTACATAAAATTCAGTTTTTGTAAACCCATGGCTATTTAAGAGTTTTTTTTTCCAAACCTACATTTTTTAATGTATGGATTGATATCTAGTTTCAAAATTTATATCAAGAAACTTTGGAATCCTGTTAACTGATTAGTGATTAGGCGTTCAGAGTCTATTTTCAGTATGTTAGTCAGCTTTAAGGGTATTTACAAAAATAAAATCAGAAAATCTTGTCACTACCTACCAATAACAAATTTTATGTTTTTAGTAAAAAAATATGTACACATAATTGTATATATTTTTTAAACTGACTTGTTGTCTACGTTCATGTTGTCACTAGCAGTCCCCCGCGGCTTTGCTCACGAGTATTATTCGTAACTGATAATATTTACTTTAATTTAAAAACCTCTTTGTACACAAGATTGGTACTTCAGTCATCAAATGTTAGAATGTCCAAGCAGCTAGTTAAACTAATTCTGCTGCAGTATAAGTAGCTATAGCTGTCCACGCGAAAAGCAGTCTTAAGTTTGTCCCTGCCACTGACAGCGACTTCGCCTAGGCCTTATTTATAGCCCTGCCTATTTGACGTTGTGGGGTGATTACAGACACCTAAGGTAAGAGATTAATCAAATGAAATAAAACATCTGTTTACCCTGTGCACATCCATTGGTGACAGTACTCTCAATTATATATTTTCAAAATATTCACTTTAACTTTATTGACATTACAAAGTTTCAGAGGGTAAAGTTTTCGCGGAAACGTATTTGGTGCCCCAAACCTGAGATTAGTGACATGATATATCGTCGGTTTACTGCCAAAAGTGACAAAGTCAAAATGAGATAAAATTATAAAAATGCTAGGAATATGTACCGGTATATGTTGTTCATGAACAATTGTCTAAGTTTAAAGTCTATTCGTCGTTTCGTATCGTTGTGTCACAGTATAGTAATATACCAAATTTTTGTTAATATCTACGATTTAATACTGTTTTTAAACAAAATAGCATTTATGACTTAATCACTTTTGGCAGTAGACCGACGATATGTCAGCTGATATTGTAGAGGAACCTAAGTGGAAAGCGAACTGCAATTTTACCCCTTTTAAAGACTACATGTAAATTGAACTACGTAATTTGATCTGCCTTGAAATTTTTGTGTGTCAGAATTGAACGTTTGCACGCAGCTTTTAACGGAATTCGAGCCCAGAATCTCCCGGAATTTAGACCTGAGTAACAAACAACTGTGTCACGTAACGTCGAAATAATTCATGAAAATAAAATTTATTAACAATAAGAAATAAAATATCTGTCTTGGGCTCATAGAGGTTGTACAACACCACGTATCGATAGGTTACTGTAGAGTGAAACTCTTGTATAGGTTGTTTCTCGCTGCTCGTTCCTGCTTTTCGGATCGTCTGCCTTGATTATTGACCAACTAAGTTTTATTCTTAATAATCATGTTTCTTATAAAGCAAAAAAATTACATACATATTCTTTAAAATATTTACGTAAGCGTCACTCTGACGCAAACGACACTTCAATATCGCTTTTGGTTAGATAGATATCGTGGGTTGATGGAAAACAAATTTCGTGCTTTTTCACCCTTTTGGGTGTCGAATTTCGAAATATTTTAAATTTACATCTTAGAAATTTGTATAAGTATCCAACTGAAGTGTAAATCACATCGCTAGCCCGTTCAGTCAAATCAAAATCGATCATTCACTAAAAAAACACATCACCCCTGCACAGAATTGAGAAATCGAATTTCGAAAAATCTAAAAACCGTTTTGCGATAATTTCTGTAATCATCATCCTGAAGCAAAAATTAATTGTATATCTCGACGGGTTCGATAGATATCGAGGATTTATCTAAAACATTTTAAAGGTCTTTTCACCACTTAAAGAGAGTAAATTTCGAAAAACCCTTGAATCACGTTTTAGAACACTTTACTGGTATCTCGTGGACGAAAAAAAAAAAAAAAAAAAAAAAAAAAAAAACATTAGCCCGCTTTGTTCAAGATATATCGACGATTAATTGAAAACGCTTTTCACCACTTTTCACCCCTCTTCACGTCCTTAGGTGGCTAATTTAGATAATTCCTGAAATTACTTTTTAGGTACTTGAGTAAGCATCAATCCTAAACAAAAATCACGTCGCCATATAAAAAACTATGGGATCGATATATATCGAATGTGAGTCGAAAACTCATATTACCCCATTTGTAACAAGTTTAGAGCCGAATTCGGAAAATGTATTTTAAATGGTACTTGGGATATTTACAAAAGCACCAATTTAAAGCAAAGAGTACTTCGATATCTCGATTGATTCGATAGATTTGGAAGGATAATCGAAAACACATTTCACGTATTTTCACCCCTTTAAATAAAGAATTTTAAAACGATTTTGAGTCCTCTCATAGACATTTGTAAAAGTCACCGATTTAAATTAAAATCACAACGATAGCCAATTGTGTTTCAAAGATACAGACGATTCATTAAAAACACATTTTGCCCATTTTTACTGACTGGGGTTCGAATTTCAAAAAAACCTAAAACTACTTTTTGGGTATTTACGTAAGCAATATTTTGAAGTGAATATCAACTCTCTATCCCGAAGGGTTCGATAGATATCTATAGTTGATTGGAAACACATTTAAGGTCTTACAGCCCCTTAAATGTTGAACTTCGAAAAATCCTTAAATTGCCTAATATGGATTTTTACGAGTGTCCTACTAAAGTAAAAATCACGATGATTGGCCGTCGGGTTCCAGCTCTACCGACATTTCTTCGGAAACACATTTCACCCCTTTTCACCCCCTTAGAGGTCGAATTTCGAAAAATCCGTTCTTAGTGCTCGCCTACGACCTGAAGGGAACCCCCACAAAAATTTTCACGATTCTAGGTCCAGTGGTTTGGGCTGCAGTTTGATATATCAGTCAGTCAGCTTTCATTTTTATATATTGAGATTAATAAAGCAAAGTGAATTTCTATATCTCCTTGTAAACGCAAGATTATACACTGGCAAATGTATACCAAAATTTGAAGAAACACTATTCGAAAATTATTCGAAAAAATTAATATTCGTTCGAAAACTATTCAAAACACTAAAACCACTATTCGCACACCCTTGCTAAAAAGCTGTTTTTAGGCATTTTGAGGGGCCCCAAAAACCTGTTTCAATAAACATGCTGCTTTTTATTTTAAATTTTATAAGCCTAGTGTTAACTGTTTGTTCTTTCGTAGATAAATATATTGTCATTAAGTTTAGCTGTTTTACATAGAAAAGAATAGGCGCAACACGTTACAACACAGTTCATGCGGCAGGTGCATAATGCCCTTAACACAAGATTGGTTAAAATTTTAAAAACATGTTGACTTGTTTTACCAAAACAAAAGCAACTCACAATATACAGTAGGTAAGAACTATTTTCTCATACTGGAAAAGACTGCAGAGACACACAGAGCTTCTATAACATTATAATAATACTGTTTCAATAAACTTTATTCAATAAAAACATAAATGAAAAGATGAGACGACTTGTTTCGAACAAGTGAAAATATGATCTTATGTAATAGGTTTTTTAACGTAAATTTGTAACTAATCAGGTTTTTACATTTAAAAAAAAAATCTCTCGTTATAAACACACACAGTTTCAAGGAAACAATAGCACCAGAAATAAATAACTTCTGCACAATGTGCTCCACTTTACAAGAATTCAACATTTATATATATGTACAGCTCACATTAAAAACTCTGCACGTTGGTTGAATGGGTGTAGTTCACCGGGTGTAATACACACGGTAGTATAGCGTCTTTGAGCGCCACAGGCTATACGAGTTGTCGAATTTGAGCAGGTACACACCCTGACCAGGGTACAGGTGGCTGCCTGCATACACTTCTTCCTGGCAGTCCCGTCGGTACACCGGCACAATGACGGAGAGGGGAGGTCGACCGCCAAGCTCCCCAGGCTTTGCCCCCGCTTGGCTACCCCGCTCCACATCCTCCCCCGCAAGCTCTGGAAATCACAGCCTCATCCTATCAGAGCTGCTCCCCTTACGAAGGTTTGGCATATTAAATGCACAAAAACATTTATTTTAGTTAGGCCTAATTGTAATGTACCACATAAAGGAGGTTCCAAATTTACTATTTACCTATGTACCACCTGCACATTTTTTTCTGAAAACCAAAGTTGAAAATTAGGCGTGCAGGTCATACATGGAAATTAAGGTTCTCGGATAAATACGGACTGGAAAATTCAGCTTTTTCATAAATTTCAGACTGCTGGAAAAATAACCGTGAAACCCTTTAATATCAGATTGTAGCTCATAAGCAGTAAACATGCAACACTAGCATTACTGTCAGCCAAGGAAATGGCCGCCGTGCGTACAGCCTTCGTTAATGGCTGCCGGTCCACTCGAATGTGCCGAGCTTGTGAAACGCTGGATAGTGCCTGAGGAAATTCACAGCAAAAATTATAGAAGTGTACATAAAATTCACTACAATAACATTTTGGAGACATACCAGCACTCACTGCAAAATTATTAGACACGCAGCAGTGATGCAAAGCGACTAGCAGCCTTGACACAGTGCGGCAATGCGCTCAGTTGTACTGTAGTCAGCGCGCGGAATCACACAAGGTCATGCTGATTTCTGTTGCTTCTGCAGCAGCTGCGTTGCAGTAGACGTGTCGCTGCATTTGAAATTATAATCAATGTTCAGTTGTAAGGCAAGTTGTACAGCTTTAGGATTGAACATCGCCCCGTCAACCGGAATTCCTTTCGTGTGGTTTTGCAAGAACCATGTAAACTAAGCTTTCTCCAGATATAAGTGTTTGCAGCACAAAGTTTTTTTAATTTCCCTGGTGCGCAATCTTTCACCGCAGCAGTCTAAATTTTTTCCTTATTTTTCAAAATTGTGAACAAAGTAGAAGGGGTCAAACCGTAACGCCTACCAATTTCACTTCTGCTGACGGATGGATTTTCACATTCTTGAATAATTTTTAATTTAGTTGACAGAACAAGAGATTTTCGTTTCTTATCCATGTCTGAAATGACAAAGAAACTGCTGCGTACTAACACGAAATGTGTACGACCGCAAAATGACTACTAAGTATGACAATATTTAGGCTGGCGTGAAGCACCGTACACTGTCCTGTCCGTGCAACTCGAGCGAGAGTAGTTATGCTTACTTGCAGGCCACGGTCAGCGAGTCGCAAAACAAGTTATGCTCACTTGCGGTCGAGGGCAGCGTGCTGCAAAACAAGTTATGCTTGCGACGGGGCCCCGTGCTGTTGCCAAGTTGTACGTGCGACAGCTAGTATGTAGCGGAACTCTCTTATCATGCCCACCTTGTGAAGAAGTTGAGGAGGAGGAACAGCCCTGCCTCCACTGTACACAATCAGACTGGCTGGACCTCACCGTTGCTTACGCTATTACGCCTTTCTACAACTCCCAAATCTGTGCGTTGCGCAAGTTTGCACAGCTGAAGTTCTCTGCCTGCTGAACGTTTTTGCAACTTCGCTGACGGCACAATTTTCGAAGCTCTTTGTCCCGGATGGTAGGCAACGCCCATTTTCGCCCCCTCCCTCGCTTCCCTCCTTTCCTGACTCCCTCAACCAACAATTCATTCTTTCAACCCACCCCATTCTCTTCTTCATCCAAGCCGCCCAGGAAAAGTACGAGACTGCTGACTTGCACATGCCTGCCCTGGCGCCGTTAATTGTATGCGGAACCAATTAATTCAGTAATTTACACATTATTTTAGGTAACAACTTTAAAAATACATAATTATACACGGTGCTGCCACTAATTGTGCTAGCAGCTCATTACCGTAACTCACGGTGCAAATACAAACACTTGTTCCTACACTTTAGGTAACAACCCCTATCCAACTGACTGCTACACAGTAAGATCTTTGTTCAAGTTTCTGTGCCTTTGCTAAGGCTGAATGCTTTTAAATTACGCCAGTTAATGATTATCAACTCGTATTACTAACAGCTAGCAAGGCCGGCCACAGCCGTGTAAATGCCACTTTAGCAGAACGAACAGTCGACAGTCTGATGCGCAACTCGCTGCGGGGCAAACTATGCTCAATATGGGGCCCCACCTTGTGCGGCATTGTCAAGTCGTCCACATCTTGCACGACGTTGCTTCATTTGACGAACACGTGAAACACAGCGAAATTGTTTCACATTTTCTTAAGGATTTTTTTTTTTTTTTTTTTTAAGGAAAATTACGGCTGTATAAGCTATCATTATAGCGAAAATGACTTCACGCTGTATTTGTTATAGCCAAATTTTTTAATCACACAACATACCGAGAGACTGACGGTGCTAATAAATAAAAATTATCGTTATGGTGGACTTATCGTTATATGCCGTACTTGTTACAATGGACTTACTTTACACTGTACCGACAACTACCAACAAAGTGCAGTACACACTGCGGCAGTTGCAGAGCATTTGTGTACTATGCAAGAGCGTGTCAGCTAGCCTGCTTTGAGATTTCACCATAGGTTATTCCAACTCTTGAACCATTGCTGACATTTATATTTTTTGGGCATAATTTAATTCTTAAGATGTCATCCATGTATTTAATTCACATAGTATTTAAACATTATTTAATTACATTTTTTAAGAACAAGGACAATAACACTGGGACTGTATAGTGAAAATATTATTTTCTTTTCTTGAGAGAATGTTGAAAACATGGGGAAGGATGTGGGTCTTACGTCGGAGCAGGTGGTACATGAGTAAATATGGTATATTCAAGAAAATAAGCTAGTATCATGGGACAGTATTTTAATAAAAATAACAGTCTGTGAAAAGTTGCTTACAAAAGGTTTAGATGCAATAACAAAACTTCCACATCATTCTCGGTTCTACTGTAGTTAAACGTGGATTCATTACCGATTGTATAACACCATATCTAACTTTTTGGAACTTAGTACAGGAGGGGAAAAAAGCGGAATCCCGAGAAAAACAGCTCTTTTAAAACATGCATACAATTACACCTGAATTGAGTCGAAGTCCAAAAAACTGCGTAGGTCATCAATACATGCAACATAAAAATGTGGTGGAGAGACAAAAGCACATATCTCATGACAGCAGCATAATGTGCTCAAGAGAATGGAGGAGTTGAGCTACGGGTGGTGGAACCATAGTAGACCAATATAACTCGCTGATAGTGCCTACTTCACATGATCTTGCCACACATATTCCTACTCATAAAACAACAATTATTTTATGGATTATTATTGTCATCTGTAACAATCCCTCAGAAAGAACTACTGTAGTTTTATAACAGTGTTCTTGCTACTTCCATGCACGCTAATAAGGGACTCAACTTGAAGGACAGGTTTTAAAGGGATGGGATGAGCAAAGTATTTGCAAATTTAGAGAGAACTACACCTTCTTAACGAATCCCTCTTCGCAAGACCACACGATCAGAAACAGCTTGTTCAGTAACTGCTCTGTGACCGTTCATTCTTTTCCCAAGAGTACTAATGGTTCTCCAGATGAATATAAAATTTATTACTTACGTATAATAATGCTCTTTTCTAAGTTGGCAATTCTCACCCCATCAATTTGAACTATTTAATGGCATCTGAACTGGCAACTATATTATAATATGTATTTGAAGAATGTCTCAGATGCATGTACTTACCCTCCTCTTCTTCGTCTTCCACATCCTCTTCATCCTCGCTCTCTGATATATGCACAGAAACCTGGTTGGTGGGAGATTTCGACCACTCAAAGTACACCCCAAACCCAATATCGTAGCTGTCTGTAGCAAACTCCCAGAACAGGCAAGTGCCATCCTCGTGAGTTGGAACTCGCACCTAGAGATAAAAAGCAATCCTCAGAAAATGTAGTGTATTGAAAACTGAAAGAGAAAATGTTCCAACACATACGTAACAAACACAATAGCTGTGTGTATCCGACAAAATTTTTGCCCCGAAAACGGTGTGCTACTATTATGGGGGTTATCAGAAGAAAAATTTCTCATTAAAGATTTTTTTTAGGGTGAAATTAAATATATACGTAATAGATTTGCCTCAAACTAACTACAAGACAAAGAATGGAGTCTCCCAAGTAATAAAATATGAATTTGCATAGTTTTAAAACATTTTTTATAAAACAAATCATGTCTCGGGAACGTGTAAGGCACAATGAAGTGTGTGATATGACATTACTCTTCTACTCTGCAGCACATGCTGCAGAACAGAACGTCTTCTGCGACAATAATCTTCTGGAAGTGTACCGGCTACAGCTGAAGCCCCCAGCCCACTTTCAGTTCTGGTTTGACGTCTTGTGCCAGCGATCTAGTGCTCTACGTAGCACAATAATTAACATAGTATTAATTATTTTATTTTTAAAAATTATACATACTGTATTTTTAAAATATGATTAATAAATAGGCAGTGAAATCTCGTTACCTAAATATTTAGTCCTCTAAATTGTTTTTGTGTTACAACTGAAGTGGGAACATGGGAGCCGCCGTATTTGTTCGCACGACAGCATCTCATTTACAGACTTGGTTTACTGTAATAGTTTGAACATAGTTATAATTGTTTTAACATACATATGTAATTATTTGGCTCCTAAAGCACTACGCAATAATAAGTGATTTGACGTCATTAACTATAGGATTAAAACTGTCACATTCTTCAGAGCGTAAATATGGCTTATAAAAAAGTCTTGACAGTGTCTACAATTTTATATAGAGTTAGGATATTGTAAGTGGTGACCCAGATTGTGTCGTCTATTGAATAAGTTGTGAAACACTGGAAACTGACAATCCAAACAAAGTATCAACCAAACAATTAACCGTAACATATAAGTATTTATGTTAAATACACACTATAAACTCGACTGAATATTTAGTGACTGTGCGGTAAAATTCTATGAAAAAACAAAATGCCAGTTTTTAGACAGTCAACCACCTGCAAGTCAAAGGAATCACTTCAATTCAGAATTTAAAATTGTACTCAATCAACAGTTCCACTATTTTTCATTTCAACAGTTCTAATATTTCTCAATTACTGATCACATTGCTTTTGAAACAAAACAAAACAAAAAAATCAATACATACTATTAGAAAGTACTGGCATGTACATTAAGATCTAAAATCAAACTTCTGTTACAGAATCAATAAACTTTTTTTGAATGAACAGTATCATGTCCAGCTCACATATACCGTTTTCTAAAGCAGTATATTTCTCTAAACAACCTACGTAAGCTACATATCTAAATCGCTTACCGGTAATCCATTTAAATGTGCATATCTAACAGTTGCACATTAGCCTATCACACCTGGGGCACAACATTTAATTTTAAATCAGCACATTTCAGAAAATATTTTCGCATCCCCATTTTTTAATTTAATGAAACTTTGCATGGCACATACTCAGAGCACAAAAACACACATATAATATATATATGTAGACACACACACTATATAAATGGAGGAAGGGATAAAAATTAAATTTTGTTTTCAAAAGATAGTATTTTTTTAAAACAGTTTTCAAACAAAAGTACAATGAAGTTTATATAATCATATGAAATAAGCTAAAATTGATATTTTAAGCTATAAATACATACCCAAAATATTATATTTCAGCCTCATTGTCATAAAATAAATAAAACTGAATGCTAGTAATTGATGAACTTCTCTAGGAACAATTTTGGCAAGTTCACACTCATCTCTGTGTAGTGTTGTGACCTCTTCCTTTCGCTGACCATAGCTGTTGGTTTCAGAATCTTTAGCATGTCTTGAAATCATATCCAAGTCTTGTCATCTTTATCAGATTTTTTGAGTGAAGTTCTATTCCTTTTAGGATAAAAATAAGCGAACCCTGTACTCTTATTTAATGTAATAAATTTGTTTTTCAACTACTTTTCCTAACCACTAGTTATTATCATACATATAACAGACATAATAAAGCACCTTAGTTTATGTATGTAATGTAACTTTTTCAATTTCACATTCTTTTGTGAGCTAGAAAGTCACTGCTTGTTCAATGTTATGTGTGTTTGATTTTCATTACAGAAGTATTGATAGGAGTGAAGATCGTGTAAGCAGGGTTCCCACTTGTCCTATATTTACCATTTTTTCAAGATGTGTCCTATAATGTCCTGTATTTCCTATATTTTTTTGATTGCCCTATATTATCTTCATGTGTTCCGAATGAAGTGAAAACTTGGAGCAGAGCAACAGACAATTCTGAGATTTGTAAGCAACCGGTGGCTTTCAATGGTACCTCTCATTGCAAGAATCCTTGAGCAGTGGAGCGCATTGAGGCAGAAGCTTCTCAAATACATTTCCAAGAAAAGCAATAACCACCTACAAACAAGAACCTTCAAGTGTATCAAATTTGCCCTTGAAGATCCCTCTACATTGGTTTGTCTGATGTTTCTTAACTCTGTAGGCAAAATATACTATAAATTCCTTCGTCTGATGCAGCGTTATGAACTGATCATTCACATTCTCTATGATGAACTGTGTGAACTCATTCGAAGCCTCATGTCAAGAATCATTAAGCCAGATTTTATGGGAAAAGTTTCTAGAGCTACATTTAAAAGTCTTGACCTTCACAAAACTAAAAATACATTCCCATTACAAGAAATTGATGTTGGCTGTGACACAAGGAAAGAACTAATGAAACTTGAAAGAACTTTCATGAAATAAAAAAATGTATTACATTCTATTACAGTATACTTCCTAGACCAAGTTCCTATAGAGAATAAGCTGCTTCGCAACATTCAGTGCTTACATCCCTTGTTTTGAAGAGTCACATTTGTTAAAATTTTTACAAAATGTTGCTGAACACATGCCCATTGTTGTTAAGAATTGTGACACAGATACATTTTGTGATGAGTGGAAACTATACATGGCTGAAAACATAGATGTAACTACTATTTCTGCAGGGGCACCTTCTATAACAAGAATTGATATACTGGTCAGCAATACTGAAAGTAAGAAACAAACTTGGAGACTTGAAATATTTACTTTCTTGTCTTGTTAAGGGAGCTCCTTACATTATCACATAGACAGGCAGATGTAGAACAAGGTTTCTCAATAAACAAGCATTTTGTTACTCCATCTCGTCCACTACTGACTGCTCAAACAATAAATGGCCTACGTACAGTGCAATCTGTTATGAAACTAAGAGGTGGTGTATGTCAGATACCTCTTATCACTAATGTGCTTCAAGTACAGTAGAACTCTGTTATAACATTCCCTCATATAACATTATCCAGCATATAACATGACATTTCTTTGTTCCCATAATTTTTCAATAAAACATAATGCTGTCATTTCCTGCTTACAACACTGGTATTTTCATTTCCTATATATAACATGACATTTTTTCTCAGACAATAATCACAACTCTGGTAAAATTTGTCTTAATTGTAACATTTTAGATAAATTAACTAAACTAGAGACTAAAAACAACCGTAAAAAAAAAGTACGTTTGAGAAACTGTCATAAGTATACACTACAATGATATTAAAGACTGTGATCCTGAAAAAGACGATCGTGAACTTACAGGTGTTCTTTTGATCGTAAGACGTCTGCCTATTGATATAAATTTATATTTCAACTATCTCTTGCTTTATTTTTCTGTTAAATGCTACGGAAGTCAGGCTATTCGCTCGAGAGAGGACACTGGGATTCTCGATTTTTCTAATTTTTTTAGGACAAGGATCAGTCATTCATATCTATTGTTTAGCGGTGTTCTTTTGATCGTAAGACGTTTGCCTATTGATATAAATTTATATTTCAACTATCACTTGCTTTATTTTTCCGTTAAATGCTACGGGAGTCTGGCTATTCGCTCGAGAGAAGATACCCGGAATCTCGATTTTCTAATTTTTTGGGGACAAGGTTCGAATATATCTACCTCTCAACAATGTGACGTCTAGCTATTGATATCAATTTATGTTTACATTATTACGTTAATTAATTTCCCGCAAAATGCTACGGAAGTCGGGGCCCGACTAAACACTTTGCAGGAAAATGCAATTTTAAAATTTTCTGTTATGGTGGGAGGGAAAAGGGGGGGGGGGGGGGGCAAATAAGCCGCTATCGAATTTACAAAGGTAGTGATTATACGAATGCGATGAGAGGAACCGTGAGTATTCGTAAAATCGGGGGTCTAGTGTATTATGGAACTTGACAATTTGTATATGTACCAAGAAAATGGTATGTTGTGTTAATACCACCCGCAGAAATGTTCGTTTACTAATTTTGAAATTCCATGATTTTTTTTTTTTTTAGAGAATTCCCTGACTTTTCCCTGACTCCTCCAGACGTCTTAATTCCCTGACTTTTCCCGGTCGCTTGCCACCCTGCAAGAGATTCATAGCAGCAAGGGATAAAAAGTTATGAGACCTTACAAGCGACTCTGAAATGGTACATGGCAGTTAATCAAATTAACTACGTATATCTCAGGCAAAATTTTTTTAAAACGTTAAAAAATGTATTTGTACTGTTAAAGGATGACGTACTCCATACAAAGATTTGTTAACATATAAAATGGTGATGCGAAAGGCATGAGCTGCTCAGTTTACTGGGCATGAAATACTGCTATGTATGTAGTGTATTATAAATAACAATCCAGGGAACTGTTCACTACTAGCTGCAATAATTAAAGAACTTACTGTCACTGTTTCACCATGGCCGACCTTGATGACCGCATCTCCACCCTCCTTCCTTATAGATTCCTTGAACTCCTTTATGTCCTTACGCGTCCACATTGAGGCTGCGGAAATAGCGGGAAACTCACCTGTACCACATGCAATATCACTTGTCAGATATAAGTAACTAATGCTCCTCAACTCACCTATCAGTAACTTTGCCCTATCACACATTATAGATGGTGATTTATGACAATCATACAACTAAAGGCTATACATATACTGTGTAGTAAATATTTTTAAGCACTTATATATTTTTTTTTAATTCAGCCAATTTGTATATTTTGTACCTTATAAATTTAACCGAATAGGTAATAGTAACTACTCTAGAATCCTCTGATTTTATGAGCACTGGATTTTACGAGGCCATTCTCAGTAACAGCCACAAAGCTTTACTAAATTTATTGGAGAGAAAAAAAAAAAAGGAAGTGTGACAGTCATCAACTTATTAAAATAAGTCAGAGAGCCCACAGCGTGATAAAATACTTAGTTTGGAGGGTTATTTGAGTGTTATGAGAGTGCCATATGGCACCTGAATACAGACTGCCAGCACTACTCGTGAAGGAAAAAAAATCACTGTGCCTCCACTGCCTTTTCCCCCTTCTATTGCCAGTCTCAGTGCTTCTCCTATCTCTGTTACCTGGTGATATCACGTCTCTCAATCTTAACTTTTCCCTATTCTTTCGTCACTCTCTTTCTCTTAGTCCTTTTTTTGAATCCTCACAGTAACCATTAATTCTAGCATTTTTTTCTATGTCCCTATTTACAACTGCTTCACTGAAATGATTCATGGGCACTAAATAACATTCACGTGATGACTGGACACCACCCCCTTTCCATCAATGTGTGGTGGGGGGCCGCGGTGGTCAAGGCGTCAGACCTCTTCCTTTCACCAAGGCGATCCGAGTTTGATTCCCGGCGGGGTCGTTCCCCAGATTTTCGCATGTGGAAATTGTGGCGGACAATGCAGCTGGTCTACTGGTTTTCTCGGGGATCTCCCGTTTCCCCTGCCTTTCATTCCGGCACCGCTCTATGCTCACCTCAGGTCACCCCCCACCAGCACTGAAGACCTCGACGTTAAATGCTGACCAAAATCTCTCATTCATTCACTCACTCAATGTGTGGTAAGCTGGCAAATGCCAAACATTACAATGTATTACATAACCATTTCAATTTTTTAAGGGTGCGGTCTGCCGCAATTTTCATCACCATGTTTTTATTTTTATATTTACGTATTTAATAAAATAATAAAACATGGTGTTACCAACTGTATCCTAGCTTAAAAAGTGCTATATTCCGAATTTTGCATTGAAATTGATCTTCTCTCAGCAGCATTACCAGTGTGAAATATTTACATAAGTTTTTCTTAGGTCTAGCTAATTTCATAACATAGTTGCAGGTTCTGTGTGTCAATTAAGGTAGGAGGTTTTCTGAGCTAGGAACAAAAAGTATGACTAGTATTATACATATAACAGAAATGCTGCGATACTTATTGGAGTGAAAATGCAACAACAAAATTCATTATGTATAGTCCCATTTTTAATGGCACTGTAACATTATACAAAACATCGTAACTGTTCAGCTGTTTGTATGTCATAGTCCAATTTTTTTCGTTATAGTAAGTGCAATACTGTTTTTTTCCTGTTAAAATAATTGCATAAGTATTAAATCCAATTATAAGATGCACAAGTTTCAAAGAATAGGAAACAAAATTGAGTAGACTATGGTTTTGCAGAATGTTTTCAAATGGGTCTATTTACTGTATGTGTATGCTTATTTAAAATCATTTCAATATTTTTCTGGAACTGTAAACCTGATAACTTTTTTGAAGTTTGTTAAACTAGCATAAAACCGGTCAAAACGTAAGAGTAATAAATTTTGGCACAAAATTGCTGGGTGTAATTTACGCTAAAATTTACCACCTAGTAGATGTTTTACTAATTCTCTTCTTGAAAAGTTGGCAAGTATACAACATATATAAACAGTATAAGGTGTACGAGCTCAGCCCTTAAATAAGGCGCTTAAAGATGAAAAGTCAGAAAAAATGGCAAAAATTAACTAAGAAACACCGCTGCAGGGCACGCGAAGATGAGCTGGGTCACCGACCTGTGTGGCAAGATGTGTCACGTGCTGGTAATCACAGCTCATGCCCGCCCATCACTGCCGCTGCCAGCTAATGTCGGCACTAGACGGGCATCACAAGCGAAAAAAAAAAAAAAAAAAATTGTAACTCGCCTTTTCCTCCTCTTCTCATTCCTCCCAACAGCACCATTCATCATGAGGAATTACTTGCTACATATACGTTTTCGATGTTTTGTTTTTATTCGCGGAATGCGATTTGGATTTTGATGACAATTTCGAAGCGGAAAGTGTACATGTCAAAATATGTTGTTTAAATGTCATTTTGTAATAGGCAAAAAATAACCACGAGCCGATTACACACACTATTTTGAGGTTAGGCCTAGATGCTATGCTGGGACAGTATATTTTTACCGTCATTTACCGTTAATTTTATTTGTTCGCGTTTTTTGGACATTTATTGTTCATAACAGCATTGGAAAATTCCACTACTTTATGATTTATAATAGGAAGTGTTTAAAATACTTCATTTTCTCACAAGAAATGTGTAAATGTATGTTATAACTATGTATTTTAAAAAGACGTTGCGCTACATGTTTTCGTTCATTTTAACTTATTTCGTAGTCTTTTCTGAAGAAATGAAGTACTGTATAATTTTTAAGTCAGAATATATTATTGTACTGTATAAAAGTTAAATAAATATATAAAAGCCGTGAAAACTACTTCTACTCAGTGAAAAGAAACCAAAATGCCTTGTTAATAATCGTTTACATTTAGAAGTTACTGACATACATTTCGGGCATCGTTTTGTTTACAATGCAGCATCCTATCAAAAGGATTATTCTTTATTAACCTGAAACACTGTTAGAAAACGTCTTATTTGCCACTGGCATAAGTAAACATGACCAATATTGCCCGTTGCAGGAATGGCGACATTGCATTCTAGTTTTTGTTTATTATTTTTGCACAAATGGAGCAATAATTTACTTTGAATTTTTTGGCGTACTAAGATAATATGTGTAAGTACACCTGCTTTCGGCTAAGTCTCTCTTGAAATTGTGAATGTAACCTCTTAGAAATCAAATTGATTTTCGCTCACGTCCTGGAGGGCGGGGGGTTGCTATCAGGCTGAAATTAGGTCCTATTGGTTCGTACAGACAACTTTGTCTTACTGACAAATTTTGGGGAACCATGAGTGTCCGTAGAATTGGGGTTTGACAGTATTATCTTCCCAGCAGCAAATATTTTATGCAAATAAAGAGCACTAAACTAAAACAGCATTAAACGCAAACAGCATTAAAAGTAAACACCATAATACGTAAACAGCACTAACCATAAACAAACACCATTACACAGATGTATGCAAGGTAATTAAGATAGATGTCGAACTTTCGCTACAGTCACCGCCACAATCTACATCACTTCCCCATCGTGTATATTGAGATGTTCTACTAGCATGTATCATTATGCTCAGAGTGTAAAGCATGCAACGATAAATGAGTATCTGCACAAGTATATCTATGGCTACGAATGTGACGTCTCACGTGAAATGTAAATATCTGATTTATCGAATGTTGAAAATAACCATGAATGAGAGTTCTTTTCCGTATATTCGTTTTAAGCTTTAAATATCCGCGAAAATGGTAAAATTAGTTTAATTATGTTACGCTTTGGGTTCTAAAATTTCCGGAACAATTGATGGAAGAAAAAAAAAGTTTATTTTTAATTTTCTGGAAAAAATTGAAAAAAATTCTTGACAATTATTGTGAAATCATGCTAAACCTGTGGTGGCTAAATAATATATACACGATACTAACACAAGGTCAGTAAAATAAGGAGAAAAGTGGGAAATTAGCCTGTCTAAGTTCACCATTTAGCCAGTTGGAAGCAGCAAGATAATTAATAATTATCTTAGTGAGTTAATACTGAATTTGAACTATAAAGGGTTTTTTGTTGTAACTGAAACTGTTTTCCTGACAGATATTGTAAGTTGGGTATGAATAAGTATGATAACTGGTTAGTTCATGTGCATATTCTTTATTTTTTTATACCAAGTTTTATGTTACGTTTACCAGTTATTTAATTTTCGTAGTAGGGTACTATGTGTATTGGCAGATAGACCCCTGAATGTAAATACATATACCATCCAGATTTGTAATTCAGAAACTGTATGATAATTTTTTCCCCCTGTGATTTTTCTCTTTGATGAAAAAATCCAGTTTTTCCCATTTTCACATCAAACGTAAAAACCAATTTTCCCCTAATTTTTCCCCATTTTTTTTGGGTTTTTTCCCCGAAGCTTCAGAACCCTACTTATGCTTGTAAGTACAAATAGTCTTGTTATCTGCTCAGATTATTTTAAGAAATTGTTTAAAATTCACTATTCAAAATTGCTGAAATACTTTGAAATTTAGGAATCTGGTATTCTGTCTTCGAATACAAGTAATACAAATTTATTATTAAAAAAACATTCTAAATTTTGAATATTCGTACAATGCTACTAATAAAATCATTATTCCATTTTTTTAAGTGTCCATTTTATGATAGCGGCAGTTAAACATGAACTTGATCAAGAAACTCACTTTAACAAAAATTTATTTTTAAGGGGTTAAATTCTTGCGCATTAGTAGTAACTATGTACAACAAACTTCTCAGGAACAGTGGCTTGTTGTAGACGGTGTCGTAGTTGCAGGACTGTATTGACAATGAAAACGTCAAAAAGTGAAAAGATACTGATTTTAATATACAGAACAAACAGTTTTCTCACATAATGACAGCCACCTTGTAACGGTTACACCCTTATTTTGAAAGGCTTGCAGGAACGAAGAGAATAATAATAAAAAAAAAAAACTATCAGTATGCTCATCTGCAGGAAACTTTACAGCGTTACACAATGGCAATTAAAAGTGGCGCAAGGTACTCAGTGTGGACTATATGGCAATGTCAGTTTTGAACTAATCTGTTACAGGAACCCAGACATTATCTAGACTTGCAACTTATTACAGCATAGAACATTACAAATACGTGTGTATTTAATGTATTTAAGGGGAAAATATTCCTCCACTTCACGTTACTAAAAAAAATAAAAAAGTGTGGTACATTGTTATGTTATAATTGTCATGACTAACTTGCAGGCCGCTTGGTAAAATTTAGTTTCACTTGTGTATCTCACCACTTTTATCGATTTGTGTGATGTTTTAAAACTTCTTTGTTTTACCAATTGATTTTTTACAACAGTAAACCCTCTAACTAACGACACTGCATGGTGCCAGGCAATTATATAATTAGATTACTGATCTTGTTAGTCCCAAAATAATTAATTTTGATCACAATTTTTTTTTTTAAATTTTAAAGGTTTTTTCTTAAAGTTAACATAGAAAAATAACAAACTTAAAATAAACCCGTTTTTCATTGAAATTATATTTTAGTATAATGAAAAGGTGTCTTCCAAATAAAATCGTACCCCATAATTCCCAGTGTGCCATGACGCACGCGGCAGTGAGACTGTGTGACGCACACTGTCTGGTTGTGTAGGATAGGAGAAGGGAGAGCAGCCCGGGCCTGCTGGCCTTGGCTTGTCTCCCTCTCAACTCACAGTGCACGTATCAGCACATGTTTTATCCTGCTTGCCTGGCGTGAAGCACACACAGACCGCAACACAACTATTAATTACGTGAAAGTATACTGCAATGATTTAAAATCTTTCAGTACAGCCATTAAGTCTATTATTTTTGTTATTGCGCATGAACTGTTACAGCATGTCACCATAAGATTTTAAGCAATACAAATAGAAGTGATTATTAACGTCTGTATTTTTGTAAAACCAGTACACCTATTAGTAGAGGTCCGTAGAAATGGTTTTATTTTTCAAAAAATTTAGTTTTTAATAAACTGTACTTCGGTTTTAATTCATTGTTATAGTTTTTATTATTTCAATGAATAAATAGTGTCATAAAACGTTAATAAATAGGCCTACAAGATTTAACAGACGCAAACAGTGTGTTGGCTATTTATACACAGCTAATTTCCGAGAATAAAATAATAACAAAGCTTTATTGATGTACACTTTCGCCCACAGGATTAATTTTCAGAAGAAATCACACAATTTTTTAAATTCAAAATAAAAACATAACTGACATACTGCCAACCTCCGTCTGTATCAATGCCTGTTTGAAACTACTACGTGCAAATCTTGATGAACTATTAGTACTACAAATTTAATCTTATTGAGTTGTATCTAGAGGGTACAGTTTTAGGCAAAAGTACAAAACAAATCACACATTCAGTTAAAAGACACAATGGTATAGATTTCAGCATTTTCAGGTTTCAGCTTCCTTCTTCAGTCACTAACAATGTAAGAATATGTTGAAAAAGATCTATCTGAATCAGCATTGGCAGCAGAAAACCACAGCAATTTGAGAGCAAATGTTGAAAACTCTGGATAATCTCCTTTGAGGGAACAAAGAATCTCACACAGAGAATATTGTCTGTAATATAAAATCCATCATTTTTAAATTGTGTAGCTCTGACCTGAGGTGTTACTTTAGGTTTTGGCATGATGAACAGTATGTTAACTTCATCCAAAAAAATATATTGCAACTTATGCAGGCCTATTAAGTTATGCAATATCACCAACTTCGTAGTACACAATATAAACAATATAAAAGTTCACCAAAGATTACAATGTTGTAGACACTCCTGCACCAAAAATTTAACACAAGATGGCAGAAGAATCAAAAGTTGTGAGCATCAATAGCTTACAACGCTACTTTACGTGACACCATGTTGGTTTTGTACTGTGACATTAATATATTAAGATAGTTCGACATACGTAGGTTGGCAGCAATGACAAAGCACAATGAGTTCTATGCAACTACATGTTGCATTTATGACTTGGCTGACGTGTTTTTTTTCCTTGAATTTGTAGTGCCGATTTGTTGGTGAGTTAACATTTTCTGATTAGCTTAACATAACCGTTTGTTTGTAATGCAATTCATGCTTTTAGTTGGCAGTATTTTCAATGAAAATTATCACACGTTTTTTGGGACAAATACTGTAATATTAGTATTATTTTGCGGCATTGTGTCATTTCCTTGTTTTGTCACGAATTGAGGTCTATTTCGGTTTTATTTCTTGATATTGTGATTCACAAAATTTCTGTGCCACTACCTATTAGGGACGCGAATTTGGAGCCACTGAAAAGGGCTGAAATCCGACTTTTTAAGGTGCTGTCATGTATAAAATAATGACAATTACTCGTCACTTCAAGTCCTAGGCCTACAGGAAAAATCATACAACTACGCACTAAGTGCCAGATTAATGCTCTGCACTGCAAAGAGGTAAAGTGGCTGGCCACAACGCTCTTATAGCTGCCTTGTTGAGCATTCATAATCAAAAATCTTATCAGCCCACACATAGCACACGGGACTAGTTGTACACTGTTTTTATGCTGCAGTGAATTGCACAGCCACATGCCTCAAGTGCCGAGTGATCAAACCACAGCAGAAGTTGTCAAGGTCAAGACGAGTTCAATATTAATGCGCACAATCTGGAGTGAAGCTAGAAAAAAACAGTTGAGATAATGCCGGATTGTATTCTTTTTTTATATGAACCGAGTGCTAAGCTCATCTTTTTTCTTTCCTGTTATGCTGTAACGAGGAAAAAAAATTAATGTGTTTTATCCTCCCCCCAACGCCCTGGCCCTCGCCAGACACGGAAACAAAGACTATTGGCTGAGAGAGAGAGGGAAAAGATGTGGCTCTGCTTTGTGACCAGACAGGCTGCAGTTGATGCGCGTGCACACAAGTACAATCTGGCTTGTTGGCAGGGGATGGGGGTAGTGAACAATTATTGGCTGGTGTGGACAGTCAAGAGGGGTGTTATATATTTTTAGCAGTTTTTTACAGCACAGCACTTTCCAAGGAAAATGCAACGTGGATGAACAACCAGTTGAATAATACATTTTTCAGCAGATCTTCCTTAAATTTTCGATTTTTTGACCCGAATTTTTCACGGTTCCTTAAAAAAAGTGTTATAAAACGAGATGGTCGTAACAACAATATTTTACTGTAGGATCAAAAAAATACGCACACAATTTCGATGTTAAATAGTCGGTACATTTTCTTTAAAAACTCTGTAACATCCCTAGGGCTACCCTACAGAGACATTCCTTGTTGGCAACACTAGTTGAAATCATTGAGGTGAAACTTTGGAGGAGAAGAGAGTGGCAAAACATGAAATTTGCCTTCTCATTGATTGGCCGTGTTACACAAGACGTTTGGAAGTGAGACATAAGCTACTATTAACAGTATGGGCCATAACTGGAACCGGAAATTTCACAAACGCGAAATAACCACGATAAAATGTGAAAAGTCGAACAAAACAAGATAAAAAGGTAAATTAGCATATTTTGGCAATAAATACGAATATTCACGAAATTATTCATAATGACAATAACGGCGTCAGTTTCAGATAGAAACATATTACACTAGACCCCTGATTTTACGAACCTTGGATTTAACGAAGGTAGAAATTCTACAAATACAATCTCAGGAACCCTCAAAAATAACAAAATTTTATGACAAAATAAATTGTAATGAATTTAATTGACAATGAATAAAACATACATTATCTAATTCACAGCATTAAAATATGAATTGTAGAGTTGCAGTTATTACTTGGTATTTGGTAAGTCACAATATTAAAAATAAAACAAAAATAGTGGAAATCCGTTAAAAAATGTGGCAGTGACAGTTTGAAAACCACGCGCCGGCGCCTGTGCCAAGCCGGCCAGCATGTCTCCATCAACTACGACGTATTAGGATCTATATTGAGGTCGTACTATGGGAGATGAAAAGCAAAGTGGCTGACATCTGGTGGTGAACTTCTGAACCTTCGGAATGGTAATACCGACTGCAGACGCTATATTGTACACGTTGACGCCATCCCGTCACATCCACTTATAAATTACGTTAACGCTCGCCCCCGATTTTTAACACTTTACTATTTAGGCCTAAGAGCACTAGTATTCGCCCGCACCTTTGCCGTTTATTTTCACGTAACGATAATATTCTAGCATGTAAGAGTGGAAGACGAAGCTTTAATTGTGAAACAGTATTTACTTACGTCCAAGTGTTTATCCAGTGTTTATTTTCCATGTTTAACTGCCGTTGTAGCATTTATTAACCTGTACAAGTGTTTGTTTACAAATACGGCCGAGTGCGTTATCAGTGGTGCCAATCCCGTGCACGGACTCTGTAAATGTGCACTAAACAGCGATCACGGGAAATACACACGTAAATATAAATTGTATTGTTTGTTATTACTTAAAAATGTGTTTTATTATTATGTAAGTGTTTTTGTGTATTAATTATAGTGCTAAACGGCAATGCGCGCATTTATAATTCAAGTCGGGAAGTTTGTTTTTATATCAGAGTAAATTTGTGCCCAGAGAAAGTATTTCCTTTGTGCAAGTGTGGCACACCTGTAGATGCAGACGGCCTCGAGCGGCTATTTTGCAAACGGTACTTCAGCCCTTCCCAGGGGTATATAAGGAGGGCGCTGCGCCCAGATAGTCAGTCGTCAGCGGCTCGGCCTTCGGGCCGGGCCAGCCTGGCACCCCCGCTAGAGTACGCTGGCAGCTCCCTGGGCTCCCGACTCTCGGCACACTACACACTCTACACCTACCCACCTTAGAGGCCGGCTTCTTGCAAAGGGAGCCCCTCGACTCCCCGGAGCCGGCTTCTTGCGAAGGGAGCCCTCCACTCTACCGAGGTGACTTCTTGCCTAAGGGAGTCCCTCACCTATCCTAAAGGCGATTTCTTGCAAAGGGAAACCCTCACCCCCCTACCGAGGTGACTTATTGCCTAAGGGAGTCCCTCACCTATCCTAGAGGCGATTTCTTGCAAAGGGAAACCCTCCACCCCCTACCGAGGTGACTTCTTGCCTAAGGGAGTCCCTAACCCCCTTACTTGTACACTACTAGGGCAGTGCCGAGGGAAAGGATGAAGGTGGAGCTGCCATGCACATCTACCGCGCCACGTATTGAATTAGGGGACACACCCCTAGGTAACGCCCGTCCTAAAGTGTTCGTATACACTTCCCGTGTCGTAGAGTTATTGAAAGTTACAGAAGACAGTAACCTCACCCCGGGATCAGAGAGATCGCCGTGTATTAGCACTAACCCAGTCTGGCTCGTTAATCCAGTATCGTGGACGGCACAGCACCTAAAGTAAGAGGTTATTGACTGTTGTTGCAAACCTCTCTGGATCAAAGAGATGATCGCCACCCAGTTTCGGCCACGAATCAGGCCTTAATCTCTGCCCAGTATTTGAATTGCCCGGAGTGCCACGTAGAATTGTATGCATCATAATATGTCCTGTGGGCTTAGTATTGTATTTCCAAGTTATCGTATCATTGTTATTGTTGTACCCTGTTGTCGTATCTCATATTGAGACCCCAGTGTTAAAATGTATGTCATCAAAGTGTGATTGACAGCTAACCATAATTAAGAACCATGTACCAAAGCTAATGTTGTATTCATCATGTTGTGACAAGTACTGTAACTTGTGTTAATGAATATAAACACCCCATTGAACTGAATTACCTTGTTTTCTCCTTTCATGAGATTAACCTGTATACCAACCTTTATATCTAATACAAGGCGAGTGATATATGTCTTGCCCTCTATTTATGTAAAAGATGACACCCTGTGCTAGCAAGTAGAGTTCGTCCTTGTTGGCTCACTCAGTAGTCACTTGCTGAGTCGAGGATAACTCTATTACCAACTACTCTAGAAGAACCACACCAATGTCTCATGCTCTCTACCTCAAAGGTTTTCTAGATACACACACTGCTTGCATTCAGCAATCTGCTTGCAACCCCGCACATCTAGCGCAATGGGATTTGCGTCAACGTGCGTAGCAAAGCTATTTAATGTCTGTAAATAAATACTAGGTGGCAAAAGTACAGTTCTTCGTTGTCAAAATAAAAGAGTCTTATTAAAAATATGTTTCTATAAGTAATAACGAGCACTGTCGATAGGTAACAGTGAAAAAATATTGTTACGAGTGTTGACATTTTCACACATCGCAACTTCTGCCAATCTAATTGTATTCATATTATAAACAGTATTCTCCAAACTAATTCTGTGTTACCTATTTGTATTTTCTTTTCCATTTTCTGTATGTATTGTAGTAAACACGTTTCTTGCATTATAACTGGTTTATTTAGAACTAATGAGGTTAGGCCTAACCTTGTCCATTTACTGAAAACTAAATTGTTGAAATGATATAATCGTAGACGTGTCTATTCATTTGTAAGCGTTAAAATACAAACTTAGCATGCGTGTCTTATTAAAAATAAATTTCCGTTTTATGCTTATTTTTAAAAAGTAGATTTTTTTCCTACGAAAAAAGGTTACAAAAAATTTTCCGAAGCTACGTTTGCAGAACGTTTCCTAAATATCTAGTAACGTAAAAATTACAAGCTCATAATATCCCTCTTTTTTATATAAAGTATTAGTCTACTTGCAATAACTCTAATATTAATATATGTTGCAACAACAGCATGAACTAACCTTCAAGCATTATGTAACCTATAAGCATTTTAAACGGACAGTTTTCGTGCGCACAAATTTTAATCAGTTTTGTAGTTTTCCAAAAAGATTATATTAATTTTTTGTCTTATGAATTGTATTTTCCGCATAGCAAAATCGTTTACTGCTACACTCTCTCCATGCGGCTTTATTCCGCGACGCTTCTAATGCACACTTCAATGAATAAAATGGGATATATTAAACAATTTATTACATGTTTTGTATTAAATAGTTCGTCGTGTTCAATATTGGTTTCATACACATTAATTTAAGCCTGCATTTATCCACGCGAGCCCTTGAAAATGAAAATAAACTCTCGTTTCCATTGCCACGCATACGAAAAATACTATTCTATCACCATTCCGGTCATCTGCAAGGCACGATAGTGCTGCTCCTAGCGTTGCTTTGCATCTCCCATAGCCGCAAAGTTCCAGCGCATGCGCATATGCTCATTTAACTATAGTACAGCCTCTTTCTAGGCTGTTTCACCACGTCTTATATCTCTCTCGCCTCACGCCGAATGCATTAACTTTTTTACACGAACCCTATAAATAATAGCGTGATATTATTTTTCTTTATTGGATTAACACCATACGTACTTAAAACAATTAACTTGGCGAATAATTTGCTTAAACAATGCGTTACTGCATGTCGTACAACGTGCATTTCACAAGTGAGCACGATAATAGCTCTACCTATTAGCCACGTGTAGAAACATTTGTCTCCAGTATGGGTATGTCGAACTTGAAAAATAAATAGACGTTCATGTATTATGTAATTCAGGAACTCTAATTAATTTTATCGCATATACTGGCTGTGAAAGTGATTATTTGCAACCACTTATACATGTAATTCTCGTCGATTTTAGGTAAGAACATCACAAAATGACGTTTTTGGAACATTGGACGACGGAATATGCTATGGTGCCGCTATCTTCCATCTTGTGAACGTTCATACAGTTGCGCTGTCTGTCCGTTCTGCACGCTACATATACCTACGTTCATGTATAATTCAACAAACATTGAGGGATTGTTATGACATTAAGTTATATAAAACTGCGCAATGAATAAATACATCCGCTTTTTCCTTCTTACTTTGGTGAATAATTTACAAGGGCATTGTGCTAATAAGGAATGCCTACTTTTTTTTTTCCATTAAACACTACGCAAATAGGGCTATTCGCTCGCGAGAAGACACTCGGCAGTTCGGTTTTCTCATTTTTTTAAGGACAAGGGTTGGTCATATCTATTGTTTAGCTGTATTCTTTTGATCGTAAGACGTCTGCCTATTGATATTAATTTATTTTTCAACTATCACTTCCTTTATTTTTCTGTTAAACGCTATGGAAGTTGGTCTATTCGCTCAAGAGAAGACACTCGGAATCTCAATTTTCTCATTTTTTGGGGACAAGGGTCAGTCATATCTACCGCTCAACAGTGTGACATCTGGCTACTGATATCAATTTATGTTTACATTATTACGTTAATTAATTTCCCGCAAAACGCTAAGGAAGTCTGGACCCAACTAGACACTTTGAAGGAAAATGCAATTTTAAAATGTTCTGTTATGGTCGGTGAGGGAGGGGGGGAGGGGGAGGGGGGAGCAAAATAAACCGCTATCGAATTTACGAAGGAAGAGATTATACGAATGCAATGAGAGGAACCGTGAGTATTCGTAAAATCGGGGGTCTAGGGTATTGGTCTTCATTTCTGGACTCTAAAAACACTGATACAGTCAAAGCTTTGCAGCAAAAAACGGTAAACTTCACGGTATGGTTTGAACAACGAAACGTAAACAAACATTTTTTCTGACTTAAAACTTAAAAGATAAGCGTGTGCACAGCACTCGACCTAAAATCGTTATTGTTTGCATGTTTATTTAGGATGCAGTTTTCACCTTGAGACGAAGCCGCATGTTAAAGTTTGTATTCGAAACCGTGCAAATGCTTACAAATATGAAATAAGCGATAGCTCGATTTTATTGTGCAGTGTTTACAATACACGTCTTGACAGGGAAAAAAGAGGTTTTGGACAAGCATGTCGAATCAAACACGCATTCAAGATAACCTGAACAAGAAAAACTCGATGCGGAAAAAGGAGAGACGTCCAAGCGCCAATCAACAGTCTTAGGGATATTAGAAAATCAAAAGCGTGCTGAGACAGAGAAAAACCAGTTTATTGCAGACACAGTAAAAATATGTATGCAAGCAAACATACCCTTAGAAAAAGTGGATAACCCAACATTTCGTAAATACTGCCTGGGGCAGACACACTCAGACGGGAATATATGCCCAAAATAGGTGCTTCAGAGAGAGAACGAATGAAACAAATAATTTCAGAGATAGACCTGTATATTACTGCTGATGAAACATCTGATAGTCGTGGGCGTTGTGTTTTTGTTGTTCGTTTTCGGACGAACAACTCTGCTGTTGATCAACAAGTGTCCTTGGCCATGTAATGTTTTCTTGATTCAGCAAATGGCACCACACGCAGTCAAGCTATACTGAAATCTTTAAAACAGTATGGAGTAGCATTTGAAAATGTTCAAGGTCTTGTGTCAGACTCGGCGAGACATATGGCCACATGTTTCACAGCACTGCAGGTACTTTTGGATGACCACATTATCCACTTTCAATGTTGGGCCCACAAAGTCAACCTAGTCGGTGATGTTTCCATGTGCGAGTTCAACGATGTGAACTCTTTTGTCAATGTAAAAATGGCATTTCTACATGGCAGAAAAATTAAGAGCGTTTACATTACGTTTTTGGAAGAGCACTATTCAGAACTGGCTGCAAAACTTTTCTTGAGCCCTGTGGTTACCAGGTGGAATTCTTGGTTTTTGGCAGTTATTTACTTGTATGAGTACTTAGAAGCAATCCTTCACTACTTCAACCAGTATGAACCAAAAAATGCCAGTGTAAAGTCAGCAGTCCAGAAATTGTCTGGTGACCAGTTTTCTGGACTTAGATACAGTTTAATTTGTGAGTGAGGCTTGCAAAATAGTAGTTGGAAGTTATAAAAGTTTTGGAAGGTGGCCACCATCCCTTTTCCTTCTGTTATGGAATGAACTTTCACAACTCTCCAGTCAGCTCAAAATATATGGTAGCAATGTGTTGCCATTACAGACACAGAAAATGTTGCAGGAAATACATTGGCCTGAATATAAGACAATACTTTTTCTAAAAGAAAGAATTTACAAATACAGGGGTTGTCTTATAATCGTAGCCTACAATTTTGAGGTTACATTTTCAAAATTTAACATTTGTACACATAAAAAAATACGTACAGTAAAACTGTTGATATTTCATGGTATTAAAAAAAAAACAAGTGTTCTACGTACCACTTTGACGTAAAACAAATAAGATAGCCGATAAACATTTTTCATGTTTCATTGCCGTAATAGAACGTAAACACACAGTCTATTTCTATCGTTCTGTTGATGTCATGGATATGCAACTACACAGAAGTAACATCAGCAAGTGCTAAAAGTACCATCTTGTCGCTAGTTCTAGTCAGCGCCACTTGCATTACAGCGCTGTTGTATCGATCTCGTCACTAGTTCTGGTGAGCATCACGCTCATCGCAGCAGTGTCGCGGCCATTTTGTAGCATTTTATTATGCAAATGTTCGTCGCTACTTTCATCTTTGGTAGATTTTGTCTGTGTTTATCATTTTGGTAAACATAAATGTATAGTCTTAGAAATTGTTTTAAATAACTGCGTAAAAATGGACTGTGATAAAATTGAAAAGCGTGATACAATGACACACTAAACAAATAAAGGAGAGATACGCAGTTACGATGCGAGTTTTAAAGTTACAGTAGCAAAATACGCTGTAACAACAAATAATTGTGCTGCCGCGAGTCGGTACAACGTGATCGAAGCAAACATTCGCAGTTGGCGGAAAGACCTTCCAAAATTACAAAACACTGCAACAGAACGCATCAAGTATTTAGAGGCCCTGTGAATGACATGATGAACTTGAAAAACCAATTCCTAAAGATACCAAAATAATAGGGTTCATGAAATGTTGCATTTTGAATGTACTAGATGGATGCGAGGACAAACTTTATTTTTATATTTACAGTATATAATTATGGTTTTTGTTTTTTGTCAACATTTAATAAAATCATACAAAAGTACCGAAGATAAACAGATTTTACTGCAAAAGGAGGTAAGCGTTGTCTTATATTCGTGTCCATTGAATTTATTCTGCTATTTGTAAAAGGAGGGGTCGTCTTATTTTTGAGGCCATCTCTTATCCGGGAAAATACGGCAAAGGGTGATTCGACAAATGCAAGCATAAAATCTGCTATATCAAACTGTTGTTTGAAAAGTGTCACAAAATTAGCATCACACATGGCCCCATCTCCAGCGAACAACTTCTACAAAGCAGCAGGTGAGTTGTTCAATCCAGCTAAAGCAGGCCAGCAAGTGGAAGTTAACTGCACAAAATTGATTGCTTCCAAGGCAAAGCTCCCGCCATTTGCTAAAGTCAACAATGATCAGTTTGTGGATGGCTATCTGTACTTTCTAGGAGTGTGCGAATATTCAAAATTTCTAATATTTTTGAATAGTAAATCTGTACTATTCGTATTTGAAAAACGAATATCAGATTCCAAAATTTCAAAGCATTCGAGCAATTTCAAATAGTCTATTATGAATAATTTCTTAAAATTATATGAGCGGGTAAGAAGGCTAGTTCTATGAACTTACAAGCATACATAATTTAACGGATTTTCCCATTTTCGCAGATATTTAAAGGTTAAAATATACATACAGGAAAGAATTGACGTTCATGATGTTTTCAACGTAAATATTTCAATATTCACGTGTGGCGTCACATTCATGGCCATAGATACACTTGCGCAGATACTAATCATTGAATACTTGGCACTCGAAGCGTAGCGATACGCGCTAATGAAACATCTCAATATACACAAGATGGCAGCAGTGGTGGTCACGTCGCCGCGATTGCAGCAGCGAAAGTTTGATGTCTACCTAGATACCGTGCATATGTCTATGACATAGTGTTTAACGCTTTTTGTTTACGTTTAATGCTGTGACGTATATTTACATAAAATGTTTGCTGCGGGGAAGTTAATAATTCTTATTTTCGTTACACAAAGAAGCAAAAAATATTGTGAATCCTTACTGATGTCGCAAAGAGTGGGAACACTAATTAACATGGCCAAAACGTAGGTAAACATTATTTTCAGCTGCTTGTGAAGTCTTTAATTCGGAATTTAACGAGACGAAAGTGCGGATCCAAGGTATTCGTTGGGATGAAATTACAGCGGTTCATGCTAGAACTTTATGCATAGATAATATTGGGACCTTGTAAACATTTGCGTAAGTAAGCAAGGCCATGAACGAAGTAGTTAATGTGAGTGTACTATAGTGAAACTTTTTTTTAACACTGATACTTTTATTTGATTACATAATTAGCCAGTTGAACATGTTCAGAATTTCTATGCAGCTATTCTATGAATGTTTCCAAACGTGAAAAAACAGGAAGCTAACCCGTTATTTTACCAAAATTAGTTTAAAATATGATTAGTTAATAACAGTACATTGTTTCCTACACACAAAGATCTAATTTTACGTTGTATTCTTCGTTCTTTATGTGGTGGTACCGTTCCTTCTGTTACACTCACACACACAACAGCTCGTCGCGTTAGCTCCGATCACGTGCACTTACAAGTACCCTTATCTTTTGCCCGTAAATGTTATTAGCTTCAACATGCCCTCAGCTAGATGTAGCCTCAGCGGTAGAGCCACAAGTCCTTACCTCAGCGTTGTGAATTCGAGAAGAGAAGATCGCTAAATTACGAAATATCTACCCTGCTATGTGCACACTGAAACTATAATTACCAATAAATAACAGAAGTACCATTTTGTCGCACGATGTTTATTGAATTCAACGATTCAATCTCCTCAACATAGTTACAGATCCCTGTACAATACATGCAGTGGGCTTTCACCTCAAGACTCAAATTCAATTTAAACTGTAAAAATTAACTAGCTAAATTCAGATCAAAGTTCTTATTAGCACAGCCCGATGGCTCATGTTACCAAAAATAAGTGCTATATACCCCGATGTTGAAGGATCCCCGTGGCACACGTGGCCGCAGGAGCTCTCCCCGCACACGTCCGATCACTTCGACATTCAGATAGCTAAGACCGGGAAGCTCAGCTCCCAGCATCCTCCTCACTCTTCACAGGAAGTGCCCACAGATGGTACACCACGGCATGACCTTCTTAGGTTAGCACTCTACCTACCGAGAGCAGTCCTAAACTCATTGAAACGTTTGTTTCCTCGGATAAATCACATTATTCCAGCATCCATTTACAACACTTCATCGCGCTCGGCGATTCTTAAGGCTATACATATCTCTGGGCAATCCACAGGAAGGAAGAATTACAAGGTGGCTTCCTCCCTTAATGAAACAATAACAAATAATTTTACATACGTGATTACACTTTCCTTAGCCCTGAATGCTCTCGCCTGTCACACATTACCCTCAAATTGTTAACGGAAATTACTTGTCTTTATGGTGCAGCCCACCGCTCGTAAATTAATGGTTTTAATACACTAATTACAATTGAAAATACATCTCATTTAATTGAAAGTGTCCAGCTGTACTTCTGCTGCGGTCTACAACGACATAGAGGTGTTGAGTCCCGGTTTTACAACTTACATATAACTCCCACGTCTTCCCTTAATCCTAACACTCGGCGATCTCGACGCACTGTATTCGGCAAGCCAGGTTTCCCAAACACTAGGCGACGCCCCTAATGTTCTTCTTCGCGTCGACAAGATGTGACATGGCTGTTTTTGCGTGTTGTGATGATGATGTTCGAGATGTGTCCCTGTCTCACTGTTCGGTGTTTACTATCTCGTAGACGAAAAGTTGGAGGTTATGTTTATATATATATATATAGTTCCAGGTGAATTTCAGGGCAGTATGGGAGTTCAGGTTGCTGAGAAAGTCAATGAGACATTCCTTTGCTTAGAGCGAGTAATTTTTTTTGTTGAATATGTTTGAACACAATTTGAATGCAATTTCTGACAATTTTGTTTGTTTTGGGTGTCAAAAACTACCCAATTTGGTAATAGCACGAGACCAAACATAGAACCGTAACACCTTGTTGTAACAGGAACCTACTGTAATCAAACTAAAACCTTGCATTTACGTTACTGTTATTTATGTTTTCCAGCGAATTGCACTTTTTTCTTCAGGTCCCGTTTGTCTGCCATTTAGTGCAATGTTAAATTTTCCCACATATCACATTATGAAAATTTTATTTTTCCAGCTGTTTATGTTTTTGCCCATGTTTTTGCCATCGAGAGACAATAAAAACACGAGATTTCAGAGTCATAGATGACTAAGAACGGACATCTAAACTGGTTTGGAAATACAGCAATAAAGAAACAGCACAACGAGGTTGGTGATCACGTGCAAAGCCACAGGAGAATGACTGTGACCGCGTGTAATGCTTACGCTCAAGGCACAACAAATTCAAGATGGCGGCAAGAAAATTGCTGCCTTTAGCGCTATCGATTGTCTCTAACACTATAGGTCACTGTATTCGCGTTGGCAACATTGATCTCTTTACATACGTTCATTTGTCTTTGTAATCGCAAACAACAGTAACTTTAACCTAAAATTTTCGAAACGTGTTTGAAAATGTTTTACTATAAACAGTTGTGTTTTAAATCATTTCCATTATAGTACAGCGTGTTTTAGATGGTTAATAAAACAGTAATGTAATCGAAAAAAAAAATAGCTGACATTTTCGATGAAACAAAAATAAATACTTTAATAATGGAGACGTGTGACGAGTTCGTGGAAACATGTTGATCTGAATAAAGAACTTTACATTTCAATTCAAATTTGTACTGTTTTTGTCTAAATTTGTAATAGCATTTGCAAAAATGGTAAAATGCTAAACAGTATTAACCAAATGATATAAAAAAAAAAATAAAAAACAGATCTAACATCTTAAGGTGTTCTCTTGGTATATGCACGTCCCATAAATCTTCCCATAATAGTGTATTCAATTCCGATATTGGTAACTTACACTGTACCAGATTTTATGTGACAAAATATGATAGATGCATTGTTTGCATGAATAGTATCACTTCAATTTTACCTGTACAGAGTTTTTTAAGCAACTTGACGTAACGGGGTCGTAATTACCTACTGTTGTTCCTCCTCAAGTTAGTTATTGGTGCTGCTGCTGCTGTGCGTGTTGTGCAAGAGGGGACGTAACACTCTTACGTTCCTATTGCAAGTAGTAGGCAGGCAGAACAACGATGAAAACAAACGAGCTGATGTAGAGGCGGTGCCTTTGATACTGATGCCCAGATAGCAGTGAGGTTTATCAGCAACGGATGAATAAATAATAGTAATAAAAAAATATATCGGCATTTCTTTTTTACCTTTTTATTTAACCTCTCTTTTGAAAAACGTTACCAGACAAAGGCAATTCATATAGTGAGTTCTCGCCCAGGGTTACATTAGGTGGATTTTTCTACCTACATACTATGACTTGCCGCTTGCTCTCAGTAGTAGTACTTAGCCCGGCCCTTTATCTACCTTAGTTCTGACTATGCGGTTACAAATACCTACTTCTGGTTACATAACAACGTATAAAAATGAAAATGTAGTATGCAAAAAGAAAGACAAAAAAGAGAACCACTTCTGCTAACGAATCCACCCTCTAGGCTTCACGGCTCCTCTCCAGCCTCTCACACGTCCTCTTGTCTCCCGCCATGACGCCCCAACTAATCAAACACTCAGCCGGCCATCTTTCCACGACCGAGTCCAAGTTATGACACATCACGACAAACTTTCCTAGACGGATATGCGAGCTTACTCGGCCGAGCGGCGGAGTGATACAACAGGATCCAAGTTGTTTGAAAAGCTGGTCAACTGACATTTATAACATAAAATATACACTATACCCCCGATTTTACGAATACTCACGGTTCCCCTCATCGCATTCGTAAAATCGCTACCTTCGTAAATTCGATAGCGGCTTATTTTTCCCCCCCCCCCCCTCCCCACTCCGGACATAACAGAAAATTTTTAAATTGCATTTTTTTCTGCAAAGTGTCTCTAGGTCCTGACTTCCGTAGCGTTTTGCGGGAAATTAATTAACGTAATAATGTAAACATAAATTGATATCAGTAGCCAGACGTCGCACTGCTGAGCGGTAGATATGACGACCCTTGTCCCCAAAAAAAAATGAGAAAATCGAGATTCCGAGGGTTTTCTCTCGAGCGAATAGCCCGACTCCCGTAGCATTTAACGGAAAAATAACGCAAGTGATAGTTGAAATATAAATTTATATCAATAGGCAGACGTCTTACGATCAAAAGAACACCGCTAAACAATATATATGACCAATCCTTTTCCTAAAAAAATGAGAAAATCGAGATTCCGAGTGTCTTCTCTCGAGCGAATAGACCG
>PNEQ01042549.1:21293-45256 GCA_003012365.1 Medauroidea extradentata | reverse complement strand
TGCATGTAACTGCTGAGTGGTTACACTCCTATTCTGTCGAGAGGGTTTTTACGGTACTATGCCGGTTTTTCCCTCTCTCTTCTTAGATTATGGCTTAGCTATAGGTACACTTAGGGAGGTAGACATGGCCCCGATTGCGGCCATGTCTGCCCAATCCCTCTCTGCCGCGATGCATGCCTCCTCTGCATGAGACTTCCCCTTGTAGGCGTATGGGGCTCAGCCCTGAGACGCACTTAGTCCCGCTCCTTCCCCGGGCCTCACACATTACTTAGTAGTTAGGGTAGGTTAGGAAAAAAAAATTAGTTTCTTCAGAGTTCGCTGGCAGCTCCCTGGGCTCCCGACTCTCGGCACGCTACACACACTCTACACCTACCCACCTTAGGGGCTGGCTTCTTGCAAAGGGAGCCCCTCGAATCCCTGGAGCCGGCTTCTTGCGAAGGGAGCCCTTCACTCCACCGAGGTGACTTCTTGCCTAAGGGAGTCCCTCACCCATCCTAGAGGCGATTTCTTGCGAAGGGAAACCCTCACCCCTTACCGAGGTGACTTTTTGCCTAAGGGAGTCCCTCACCCATCCTAGAGGCGATTTCTTGCAAAGGGAATATCTCCACCCCCTACCGAGGTGACTTCTTGCCTAAGGGAGTCCCTCACCCCCGTTACCTGTACACTACTGGGGCAGTATCGAGGGAAAGGACGAAGGTGGCGCCGCCACGCGCATCTTCTGCACCGTGCATAATAGGGAACCTACCCTACAGCTACGCTCTAGCCACCATGCGGTGCGTTACTACCGGAAGTCACTATAGTATCTGTGCTAGTAAAGTAACCACGTGCATCGGGGCGCGCTGTTGTAAAGTATCCGCGAGTCTATCTAACCGCATCCGAGTATATGGACCAGTGTATTATTTAATTAAGAGTTCTAGCGTAATCCAGTTGTGTTTAATTCGTGTTATAAAAACTTGTGTACCAGTGCGTGTAAATCGTGTGTGCTTTTGGATGCAATATATCAGTTTCTACCAGAACATCCTCTTTCATTAATTTCTCTCTTTCTAAATGAGTAACACTCCGGAGATATTAGAAATCCACGTCAGTGCCAGTGACATTAACGCTCTGTATGGACCTAGAGAGAGAGAGCCGCCCACGAAAGGCGACAACAAGCCGGAACATCTGTCTATAATCCGCGCTTAATACCGTCGCCCCAGAAAGTGCCCGGACTTCAGTTGTCTTTTGAGGATTTCTGCCGGCAGCAACATCGTGCACTCGCGCACCTCAACCAGCATGAGGAAAATATTCCTTCCAAAAGGAGACATACGCGCAAACGTAATAAGAACTCCCTCAGTCGAATCTTTCGTCGCATGGCCCGCAGGCCACCGACGTTACTCAGCCCGATCAAAACTCCGCCTCAAGGCACCCCTCCTGCTCACAGACGAATACAACAACTCCGATCGGAAGCGAGCCAGGACCCCAAGCCACCAAGCGATCGAAAACAACGTCTCCTCCGAGAGTTGTTCTAAAGCACCAGGTGAGTGATTTTGAAACCTGCCCAAATTAAGTGAGGTACTCCGCCTCCCTTCTGCACGACCCGATCGTGGCTCCCCCCAGCTCACTCACTGGGGCACGCCTAGGCCGTACCCAGATTCCCGAGGGACACCGCCCATCTTAGCCGGCACAGGCTCCCCCCTCTCCCTCAGGGACCGCTTACCACACCACAGAAGGGCCGCATCGAGTCAAAGTAAAGAATGTCCCTTTCTTAAAGGCAGGTATCGGCGTAGTTTCGATCAGTTTATAAGCATACACCAGTAAATATTAGCTTCGCCATTTCGAACTTTGGCCATAATGGCACGGAGAGAGGCGTTGAAAATTGCATCACTCAAACTGACGATGGCCAGTGCAGTATTGGCAGGAAACGACTTAAACATAAAGATGTGCCAAAACAAGTAGGCGATGCGGTCAATAAAACTTGTGTTCAGTCTGCAAATTCAGAAACCTTAAAAGTGTTAGCAGCTGCGTTATAATGTTTCCTTACTAGCATTATTAGTAGTACAAAATAAATGCCGGTAAACACGTCAAATTTAGTGAAAAAAAAGCTGGAAATTTTAAAGAAGCGGCTGATTGAAAAACTTAAAGAATCGATAACATCTTCGCTGGCTAAACTAGAAGTCGCTACTACTAAAAATACGGCTGCAATAGCTTCTATTCAGTGTCCGTCAGTTCCCAACGGGCCTGCAGTTACTCAACCTGTGGCCCCCAAACCTGCTCTGGCCAAACCTATGCCTGCGAAAAAAAAAAAAAAAAAACATGTATAAAAGCCTTAAATGTTTTGTAAATTTTTTTGCTTTTACACTGTGCACCATGAACACCTTTACACTGTGGAAATTTGAGCACATACGCAAGGCGGACGTTAATAATATTATTGACAAATTTGAAGTAAAGTTAGACTCAAAGTTTGCGCAAATAGAGAAAGGTATTACAGCCAAAATTATAGCTGCACTTGCAGATACAACGTACAGTGATCAGACGTGGAAACACTGCACATTCAAGACATGCTGGATAAACATTGCAAGCATATTACAGACGAAATTCGTAGTAAAGACAGCTTGGTCGATTCACGTTTAGTTCAATTTAAACCCATTAGTACTGACGGGGGCCGGCTAATATTGAACGATAAGATTATATAAACCGTTAAAGATAGCTTTTTTAACGCAGTATAATGTCTGTCGTGTGGTATAAATTATTCGAGCTAAATATTTGTTGGCAAAACGTATGCGCATGGAGCGTGATGCTATATTGGAGGAAACATTCAAACCAATCGTGTCAAAATTAGACAGTTTGAAGCAGCAACAACTAGCGCAGGAAGCGGCTGACATTAAGGAAGAAAAGGGCTTCGAACCTGCGGTCAAGAAGAAGAGAAGACAGGTCGAAGATGATATGCCCCTGGCCGAGTGGAAACGACAGAAGCTAGCTGCTCGTAAACGCAGCACGAGTGCAGAACATTTTAAAGTCATATACTCCCACACTAGCTGACAGATCATACGGTGTGTATAAACACAATAAGTAACGGTATTTGGGAAATAAACAAATTGTTTTCCTTCCCAATGGCAGCTTACAAGTTGGCGGTGTTACAATACGTCCGGCAGTGGGACTATGCGAAATGCTTTTATAATCTAACCCAGGTGACTACACACAGGCCGCGCTGCGACGGTATAGAAGACGTTTGTCTATTACCAGTGCTCATTTAAAATATAATGATCCTTATAGTGACGCTTATAAAGACGAGTCGCATTCAAAATTTAGCGTTATTGCATATTTGTTCCCCTCTGGGTTATTTAGCAATAATAAAATTGATAACAGGCGATAAGATTATGTGTATTGGAATGATGTGAATGAGCTAGTGGATCGTTTGAAATTACTAATAGGTTCTCAGAGGGCAGGTAACGGTTCTCACAAAATTGAAATTACTAGCATTATCGAAGAATTACGTGAAAGCGGCCATATTGTACAATGTCTCGTGCTGAAATTGCTGCTGAATTACAGAAAATCTGCACGCATAAACTATCCTAGACACAGAGTATTAATTTTCGGCTTGAACGACCTTTTTCAAGCGGACTTGGTTTAAATGCGCCAGTATGCACGGTACAATGAAGGTTTTAATTATATGCTAACTGTAATTAATTGTTATAGTAAGTTTGCCTGGGCCGCACCTTTAAAAAATAAAACAGGGAAATCAGTCACTCGAGCCATGATCACTGTTCTACGTGGTCAAAAGACTCCGAAATTCTGACAAACTGACCTAGGATGGGAATTTTTTAAATCCTGAATTCCGCATGCTAATGAAAAAGCATAAGATTAATCACTATTCGACATGTACAGGCATGAAGAGCGTAATCGTGGAACGCTTTAATAAATCATTGAAAAATCGTATGTTTCAAAGATTCTCAGAACAGGGTAGTTATACTCTATCCATTCTAAGGTTGCAGCTAATTCATCGAAGTGAATGTCAATAACTTTTTTCGCACAACGTAAATTTCATTTGAAGTGTTGAAAAGTGCAAGGTAGCTATGCTACGTCACAATCATAATGTAAGGAAACAAGATATAATTAAAGTGCTCTGATTTATTTCGTTAGAATTGTTTATTTCTGCTGCAACCTTAGAGTGGACAGAGTATATAAATGGTTAGATATTTTACCTACACAAATACACACATACAATCATTCGTTTCACAGAAATATTAAAATGCGACCTGTTGACATAACAGACGATTCGTTACTACACTCTGTGTATAAAATTGAAAAGGAAATTGACCCACGTAAACTAAAAGCACGCATTGGCGATAAAGTACGTATTTCGAGACATAAAGGCGTATTTACACGTGATTTTAATCCATCATGGAGCAACGTGTTTTACCTCTAGATTATTATGGTTCTCTATTCCAGTTGGTTCTCGAGGTGAACATTAGGGTGGCGTGCTCAGACTGGTGGCTGCTACTGTCTCCACCACTCAACTGACTCCTATGTACTGCGACCAGGTATTAAGGATAATTAGCAGACGCCACAATATTGACTAGAAGGGGCTTTAATTTACATTAACAGAGTACAGTACAGCTTTACAATGGGCATCGTACAATCTTGGCTGAAGGCCTGAATATAGCGGAGCTTTGATTGAATTATATCGGAACCCAGTTCCAAGCGGCTTACTACTGTGTATTGGCGCGTCGACACTCTGACGTTATTGCGCGTGAGCACTGTTGTGACCTCCCCGGGTCACGAGCGGAGTCCCAGACATCCGGCCCTCTGACGATGGAGTTGGTCGGCAGGGGGACGGCGTCCTAGCCGACCTGGAGGTGCCCCAGCTGACGGTTCGATGAACAACCACTATGGTGGCCCTGCCCCCTCGTTATATATGTCAGCCTGCTGTCAATATTGAGGGTAACCTTCATAGTGTTGTCATAACACCACTCCACGCTTGCAGTTCCCCTGCTTGGTGAGCGCTGCGGAGGTATCTGTAACATCATACCCCTTCTCAATTAAGCGGTCGTCCCGACCGTGGCAGATGAGAGCAGCTGACTGATGAGGGCAGCGAGAGGGCGGCCCAAGAAGTCGTGTCTTCTGTGCTCTGTTTCGCGATCGTTGTAGCCGCGGTGTTACGTTGCAGTGGATTATTCAAAAGTCTTTCACTGTCCATCATTCGACGCACTTTATAATTTGCCCTATTTGGAACTGAGTTGCCTTTGTTTATCTCCTTACTGGATTTATAATTTTTACAATAATCAACAATAACAAATTACAAGTATACAAAATGGATATGAATTTACCCAAATTTGACATTTACAAGAACACTGAATTATGTACCCTGCGATGTTTGAACTGAAGTACAAAATATATCACATCTAACATTGCCATAAACTATTTTCTTCTGAGCTTTGTGAACCTTATGGGAGGGTGACTTAGTAAAAACGTCGCTGTGTTTACCCCCTGAAAAACTCTATAGCGTCCGTTTTTTTACGGGATTTGGATGGGAGGGTTTTGAGCGCGCTTATGCAAGTACACTCCACTCTGTTTGTTTTAAGAGGCCTCTTAAAAATATTATTAGTTAAACACGCTAATATGAACTCTATAAAATTGGTTATAACTAATATATGTTGACACATCATACATTTATAATTATTAGATTAAGTTTTTTTTCATTTCTGTTTACATTTATACAATAGTTTGGACACATAAAGTTTTGAATTCATCGTTTACCTAGTTTGTAAGAGCAAGCGTTTTGTAGCTTGTGTCTACTAGTAAAATTACACACCTTAATTTATTTATTAGCCAATGAAGGCTGGTACGTGCTGCTCTCTCTCTCGTATGTGCAGTATTAGCTGTGTTGTCGAGAATAAAAACGTACGTAGCAGTGTTTACTGATGTCGTAGTGTGCGTTATTTGTACGTCAGACAATAATTTAAACACTGTGGCTGTATTTACTGTTGCGGATAATCGTGGTTGTACTTGGTACCATGTATTGATATGTGAATGTAGTGTCTCCATTGTTACCGCTCTGTGTTCAATCGCGCCTCCTTTACGCGTTTGCGTTGTTGAAGTCATGCCGGCCGGCCGGCTAGTCTTGGCGATGTCACCTGCAACTCACTGTAACAAGGCACTGTACTGGAGCTGACTCGAAACTATTCTCACTCCATTGCAGCCCGTTGCTCTAGCCCATTATCATGCCAGATCTGTTGGGAAACAATAAGTGTTTGCTCCTCCAGCAAACTATTTCTTCTATTTACTGCCTGTGCACCTGTAAACATATAACATTTATGTTAGCACCTTATTTCTCTTTGACTGCTAACTTTGTGTTTCTAGTATTAACCGTATCTGTAGCTTTTCCTGCACGACCGATTTTTATTTCTACTGTAGACGGTCCTAAGATTCTGGTCACAGGATACGTACCCTTATATTTAAATGCGAGGGCTTTATGGAGACTTCTGTTCTTGACCCACACACAATCGCCAACTTTGTGTTTTTCCTAAACATTTGATCAAAATTACACTTTTGCCTTTTTTGACTTTCTAATAAATTTAATTTCGCTTTGCCCTGCTCTTGTGCTAAAATTTGTTCCCAGTTTCCGTCTCTTGTCTCGTATTTTTCCTAACACTGCGGTAGTGGCTTTCCCTAGCGTACAGATCGTTATCATCTCCGCGTTTATATGCTACCCTAGATTTCCTAAAATCTTTTTTTTTTTTTTTTTTCATTTTCTAGGTGGCTGGCACTGATGTGGGGTGGTTGTTGAGTAGTCAAAGTAATTTTATCTATCTCCTCCTTAATTTTCACGATTTCATTTTCCAACCTGCTTGATGTACTATCTGCGATAGGCGATCTTTCTACGCACTGATTGTACCTTCTAAGGTCTATCTCTATTCTTCTAACATTTTGTTCTAATTGAGCTACTGTATCGTTTTCCATGCTCACAAGTTTATCTACAATTGATGGCGACAGTGATTTCCACAATAGTTCTGAAAATTCTAACTCTGGCATCCTGTTATTATACATGGATTTATAAAGTTTCATATCCTCTATGTGCGACTGGGCGTTCTCTCCTACTTTGTGCCTTTTTGTGTATAACAACTCCCTGTACTTATCTTTTTTCCAAGTGAGGACGAATGTCTGCCTAATGCGATTCTCAATGCTTTCCAACTTAATACCTGACGTAACTTTTCGTTCTCCACATTTTCGTAAGTTCGTTTTGCTGAGTGTTTTTGATAAAATTTCAGCCTTCTACATTTTTTTGTTTCATCCCAGCTGTTAAGGTTCGCGACTGCTAGAAAATGTTCTATGTATTCCTCTATGTCCTCGTCTGCCTGACCTGAAATGTAGGAATTTTTTCTGAATTTTGGATTACTACTTTAATATGCTGAGGATCTGCGCTACCTGGCCCTTCGTTTTCGTACACGTTAGACATGCTTTCGCTATTATTTAGACTCGAGTAACTGACTGGGTGTTGTCTCGTGTCGTCAGATTTGAAATTGACTCGTTACCAATGTCTTCATACTCTACCTCTGAACTGGTTTGATCTTCACTAGTTTCTGCCCCAACTAGCCCTTAATCCCTTATTTTAGCAACTATGCCTCTTGTTATCCTAGTTAAGTGGCTGTGTAACTCTGAAAGAACCTCTGGATTACTTTCTATAACCCTACTCGCATTCGCAATTAGTAAATTAAATCGGCCGGCAGGAGTTTGACTTTGTTGTTCTTGAACTGAACGCTTGACGTCAGAAAGGTTTATGGTTGCAACCTTCCACGCCTTTTTCGCTGAGTCTAGCAATGACCGCGGTTTGTCATAACTCATTACACCGCACCTTTGCAGTTCTGCATTGCGGGACGTCTGACGTTTCTACTCGGCTACTACTGGCATACATTAACTACTTTACAAGCGTACACACAACACTCTTGCTTAAACTACTACAGCCCCAAGCGCACACACACCAATAACTCGCATGCATGAATCACTACGTGAGGGTGGGCGGAGAAATTTACTTTTAAGTTTAAGGGGGATGGCGGAAATTTCGGCTTTGCCGAAACGAGAAGGGATTGAAACCCTACCCTCCACCAGTGTTTCACCTCTAGATTATTATGGTTCTCAATTCCAGTTGGTTCTCGTGGTAAACATAAGGGTGGCGTGCTCAGACTGGTGGCTGCTACTGTCTCCACCACTCAACTGACTACTATGTACTGCGACCAGGTATTAAGGATAATTAGCAGACGCCACAATATTGACTAGAAGGGGCTTTAATTTACATTAACAGAGTACAGTACAGCTTTACAATGGGCATCGTACAATCTTGGCTGAAGGCCTGAATATAGCGGAGCTTTGATTGAATTATATCGGAACCCAGTTCCAAGCGGCTTACTACTGTGTATTGGCGCGTCGACACTCTGACGTTATTGCGCGTGAGCACTGTTGTGACCTCCCCGGGTCACGAGCGGAGTCCCAGACATCCGGCCCTCTGACGATGGAGTTGGTCGGCAGGGGGACGGCGTCCTAGCCGACCTGGAGGTGCCCCAGCTGACGGTTCGATGAACAACCACTACGGTGGCCCTGCCCCCTCGTTATATATGTCAGCCTGCTATCAATATTGAGGGTAACCTTCATAGTGTTGTCATAACACCACTCCACGCTTGCAGTTCCCCTGCTTGGTGAGCGCTACGGTGGTATCCGTAACAAACGAATTTTACAAAGTTGTTAAAATTCGGCACTATGAACCCAGGTCTTATTTCCTAGAAGATATGAAAGGTAATTTAATTAAGGGTGTATTCTATTCTCACGATATACAGCCCACAAAGTACCCGGACGTATTTATGGTACAGAAGATCTTAAAACGAAGAGGAAACAAACTTGTTTGTAAGTTGGATGCGTCATGGGCCTGAATTCAACAGCTGGATAGCGAAGTCATCTATTATAAAAAAGTAGTAAATTTTGTACTACCAGAAGATTGCAAGGAAATGTACGAACGTTATGTGTAATGCATGACTTTGTAATTGTACAGCATATTCTAATATTTTTTTTTTCAATCACATGATCGTTTATTTATTATTTTTCCAAGTTTTGCTAGTATTCATCAAAATTTTAAGTACAGTGAGACTGGTTGCTGCAGTGGACGAATAAATTTAGCTGCGCTAAGGCACCAGTGAATGTCTGGAGCTAACGGGGATGTACTATTTCCGAATGGACGACACTGACATGCCAGTTCGGTGACCGGCCGAACAGATAAACAGGCCACCCGCCCGTCCATTGTAACTGTATCGTGTGGGAAGGTATTTAACCATCTCCCCACTGCTCGCTACTTCCATCAGCGTGCGGTCGAGTAATATCACCCTCCCATGCGATTACGAAAGTAGCAGGTTTTCGAAACTTACATAATTGTCAATAAAAATTTATAAAAGTAATTAGCATATGTATTCCAAGTAGTTCACTAAGATACTTAAACTTAAATTTAAAGCTAAAACTTTTATTTAAAAAACTGCTTGTCATAGGTATGCTTATAAAATTATTAATGAAAACTTTTGTAAAACTACTTAGCAGAGGGTATTACTGTAAAAAGACTACATAATAAAAATATCAGACGTATCCATGCCAAGTAGTTAACGAATTGTTTACATTTTAATTTATACTCATAAATTTCATTTAAAAACTATCTGGCATAGCTATGCCTTAAGCACAACCAGTGACTATACATGAAAAAAAATATAAGACATACTCATGTCAAGTAGTTCAATTTTAAATTTAATTTAAGGACTTAACGTTTATTTAAAAACTAATTGGCATAGGTATGTCTATGCAGTATGTTAAAAATTATAAATACATTGTATACAACTTATAAACTATGTCATTTCGTGTCTGCACTCGTAGCGTAGTTGACTTGAGCGCATGTCTGCTAATCCAAAGGTATATGATTCGGGTTCCACACCCAGCGAGAAATTTTTTTTAGTTAACTTTGAACTTTAAAAAGTCATAAGGTTAAAGTCCCCATACACAGACACTTAGAACTTGACCCTTTCCTGCAGCGACACTAGCGCACTCTACCTTCCAACGTCATAAGTAAACATTTGAGCAAACATGACTGCGCCCAGCACACGACAGCAGCGCCGCCTAGCAGACGACGGAGAAAACAAACATGGCGACACTTGTGCTGCCTAGCAACAAACGGAGAAAACATAGTGCGACACCAGCGCTGCCTACCTGCCAACGATGGAAACATGACGTCACAGATTATGAGCAGGAAAAACAAGTGACAGTCGAAAAAAGTGTGACGTCACAAGCAGACGATGTAAACAAACATGGCGGCTCTTAGCAGACGACGTAAAACAAGTGACAGCCGAAAAAAAAACTAATTTCGAAAATCAAAAGTAAAATTTGGAAAATTCAAGAACAAAATGGCAGATGTGACGTCATACAGGATGGTGGACAGTTACGTAATCCAAGATGGCGGATGTGACGTTATAGCGGCCATGTTTATTGCGTCATCAGCGGCTCCTCGGCTCCTCAGCCCCCAGCCCTTGCGCTGAATTCGCCATTTTCCTACTGTTGAAGGTTAGCATCAGTGGGTACGACCACGAAGCTTGCAGATTTACTGGTTGCTTCATATACGGTGCGTGTCCACCAGTATATTACATATTTGTAGAACTTCTACAAACATCAGTATGGGTCTGAAGTATTTTAACACCTACTAGAACGATTACATACCTTTTGGTTTCGAATAATGAGAGTGTTTAAATATTTTAGAAGTGTAGTATTACAAGGATACTCTAAGTTGTTCTACAAAGATTTGTAAAAATACGATGAAATTGCTTGTAGTTTTTATGAATGACAATTATAATTTGTGGTTTTCAGACAGGAAAAGGATAATTTTGGGAGTTTAATGACATGCTAGGTTGAATCCATTAATTATGTGTAGGCCTACTCAAGCCCATATGTACCTATTCTGCCTTTGTGGGCTATAACAGCGAGTAGTAGCTAATGGATAAATGGTCGGGATTGAATACACAACAGGATAATGAATTCTAACATGAAGGTAATTGAACTCGCGTGCTTTTCTTTTCATTATTTTTAAAACAGCTGTACAGACAATTATTGCCGGTCGTGTATCTCCTTGTGTGCCCCTGGGAAGGCTTGTTTGGAAGTTGTTACGACGTTCTAGCACAGCAGTTCAGGATATCGGACAGTATTATTGAGTTCTGATGGATAAAAGAGACAGGCAGCTTTTTTTCAGCTTTTCGTACCTCTTAAATACTCGCGCTGTATAATAGACTTGCTATCGTTTATCACATAAATTTGCTGGCGTAATCTGGAGCGTATCTAGTAGAATGCTGCGGCCATTTATACAGAGTGTAACAGAAGTGATGGTCAATAATCCACACATGGAAAGTACTGGCCAAAAGAAGCTACAAATGTCCAATAAACATGGGTCCGGAAATCAACCGTTGTCGAGTTCTCGTAACAAGTCGAATTGGGAACCAACTCCAAACGCGTTTGGATTCCTAGGTCATTACGCTGGTATCTCAAGGTATGGGTTTGCCTATCAGGTTGTTGACGCATTCGCAACTACTCCCCTCGCTCCCTAAATGCACTGTGCCGTACAGACAATCAGTTACGAAAGTAAAGGCACAATGGACGGATGTTACACTAGTGAAGAGTACGCTGACGTGCTCTTCATGTATGGCAAACCTAATGGCAGCGCACTTCAGGCTGCACGATTGTACGGAGAAGCTTTTCCTCGCCGCAGGCAGCCCGACAGACGTATATTTACGAAGTTACATCAGCACCTTCGAGAAAGTGGGAGTTTCGCACATCATGTACGAGAAGGTAGACCCAGATCCATAACACCTGATGTTGAGGAAAAGGGTGTTAGACATTGTACACGAACGTCCGAATACTTCAACGAGGTGGATTGCTATCCAGGAGCGTGTGCTGTGTCATATGAGTGTGTGGCGGATTTTACATCGGCAATTACTGTATCCGTATCATCTCCAGCGTGTGCAAGCTCTCAACAATGCAGACTTCCCTCCTATAGAGAATTTCTGCCAATGGATGCAACAACAGTGTACTTTGAACTCCCTGTTTGTAAGCAGTACTCTGTTTACGGATGAATATGGGTTTACCCGTGACGGCATTTTCTTCCATAACTGTCACATTTGGGCCGATGTCAATCCTAATGCGACACACGTGTCACGACATCAGCAACGTTTTTCGTTGAACGTCTGGGCCGGACTGCTCGGAGACCGCATAATTGAACCACACTTACTACCACAGAGACTAACCGGATATCGGTACAGGCAGTTTCTGCGTACTGTACTTCCAGATCGGCTTCATGATGATGATGTTCCACTGAACCAACGCCTGAACATGTGGTTTATGCATGACGGTGCTCCAGCACATTTTTAATTACGTGTGCGCCGGCTTCTAACACGACGGTATGGTCAACATTGGATAGCTAGAGGAGGACCTGTGCCATGGCCTACAAGGTCACCGGATTTAAATCCCATGGATTTCTGTGTGTGGGGTCATGTCAAAAGCCTGGTCTATGTTACTGAGGTCAGCTCTCTTGAAGAATTACGCTTGCGTTTGAAGTTGCCTTCCAGTATTTACAGAATACACCAGGACTGCCTGAGAGGATTCGCAACTCGTTTCAGAGACGAGTTAAATATTGCATTCAGACGCATGGGCAACATTTTTAACACCTTCTTTAAAGATTATAAATTCCATGTGTTCCTACACGCTGATCAACTGCAACAAACAATGTGTTCTATCTCGACAACGGTTGATTTCCGGACCCATGTTTATTGGACATTTGTAGCTGCTTTTGGCCATTACTGTCCATGTGTGAATTATTGACCATCACTTCTGTTACATCCTGTATAACAGCCCTACCAATGAGTAATTTTAACAGCGCTTTGAGTTTTCAAACGACAATAGATTTCTTGATTCGATTGTCTGGTCTTCACACCGGGGAAGCAAGGAACGGTATTAGCGTTGGTGAGCTCAAAGCGTTTTTATGAAATAGATCTTCTTGGCAGGGTTGCTGCATGGAATGTTGTGGCCTTGTACTAGAGATAGCTATAGGCTTTTTGAACGTACTCGTGGTTCCTACATGCGTACATTCTTCCACAGCAATGTTAAGTAACTTGACCTTGATGTTTCAACGACCTTCGACACTGCAGGTGCCGAGGTGGTCGAGGGGTCACACCTCTCCCCTCCCACATAGGTGATCAGTGTTCGATCCTCGGAGGAGTCGGTTTTCGTATGTGGGACTCGTTCCGTACGACGCCGCTGGTCGCCGGGTTTTTCCGGGGATCTCCCGTTTCCCTCGCCCCTTCATCTCGGTGTTGCTCCATATTCACACCATATCACTCTTCACCAGCGCTAAAGACATGAGGTGTTAAGACCTGACAACATCTCTTCACTTCACTCAACAAGATAGCTCAGGTTCACGTGTCGAACAGTATGCATCAGTATCTTCGCTTTTAGAAAATACTATCTTATATTCTGACTCGAGTTCAATATTTGTTTTCTGAACAACGAGCTTTTAAGTCCTGGTTTGGCTCAAATTCCTGTGTAATATCGCGTCAGAACTGGAATAAAGTTCTTCTTTTGAAGGGAAAAGAAAGAGTGAACGGAAGAAGTTTGTGATGTGACACAAGAACGTTGTTCATGATGCTTCTTGAAAAGACGACAAGCAGTAAAAATGTGATACGACAGAATGTTGTCATGCGAGCGTCTCACCGCAATTTCACGTGGCATTATTCACAGCTACGCAATAAAGGCGGCTTATATGGAGGCGGCAATAACACACTTTACATGAATGTGAGCCGCAGTTATTACAATCCCGTATAATGTGCTTTGCGATAACATTGTGCCGCGGGATTGTACACGAATAAAGTTATAAAAAAAATGAAATTAAAGAATGCCTCTGCTTACCATGTTCGATGTCGTCTACCTTAGCTCCAGTTTAAGGTGAAAGTGCAATTGTGGATTCAATTAAGAAAAAGGATTTGGTCTTTCTACGTGCGTTACATGGCAACGAGTTAACTGCAGAGGTAATCTGTGTTTATTTGAACACTTTATATCTGGTACTAAGATGTTTAGGAACCGGAACATTTACAAATATAATTTGATCATCTATACTATTAAATCTGGGTTTTGGGATGAGCCGTTATTAGCATTGTAATAGATCATTCACATTTCGTTTTTAACCTTGTTTGAAGATAATACAACTTCATAGATTATACAGGTTCCTTGTTTTATTCCCAATTTTGAAATGTCGCTTTCTGTATGGATAGAGCTTGTATCCACTTCGGCTGTTCACCGCTTAATGACAACGGGCCTCCGATTCCAACCCCAAGGTATTTCTCCTATTTTAGCCTACTATCCGTAGAAAGAAGTAGGCTTATGAGATCACTCTCCTGTGTGTGTATGTCCTTGTGTTTCTACCTTAAAACTTTCGAGCTCGTGGACCGAATTTAACAAAACTTGGTACACATATAGTATTTGGTAAACTAACTTGACTTTCGTATATATCGATCATCCCATGTTCTTACTTTTAAAATAGCGGCCGTTTTAAAGTTTATATATCGTAACAATAATGTAACGAACTACATTACTACACAATTCAATCAAACTCGGTATGTATGTATGTATATATATATATATATATATATATATATATATATATATATATATATATATATATATATATATATATATATATATATATATATATATATATATATATATATATATATATATATATATATATATATATATATATATATATATATATATATATATATATATATATAGTACTACGTAAGGTGACTTGACTTTTATGTCTTTTACTAACACTGTTCATATTTTAATAAAAAGGACTGCCATTTTTGTAACTTTAGCATAAATGAACATATGTGTTTTTCTGAGTTTTAAAATTGGTAGATGTAATCTAATTAGTAAGGTGGCCATGACTTAAAAATAATTTGTTTATGCCTTCTTTGTATCTATTGGCGACCATTTTTACCATTATCGCGTAGTTTGACTAGTGTGAAGATTTTTTTTTTAATTTCATAAAACTTTGTACGTATACCCTGTTTGATGTATTTTATCCATGCTGTATTCATATTAGTTCGTAATAAACCGCTGAGGCAAATTGAAAATTTCTTGATCACATGGGGTATCTTAATTAACCAATAATAAATATTTCATCTAAATCATTACAAGTATAGTAACTAGTGAAGCGAATACATTATAATGTTTTTTGGTTTAAAAAAATTGTCACATGTAGGTCTTTTTAATAAAACGTACCTGTGAACCATTTTACAGAGTTTAATTTTTCTTCAAGTTAACGCGAGTTGTTTGTTCATGTTGAGTTTTGTAATGTACATTCCCCGACTACCAGCATTTTACGACGTGTATACATAATTTTAACATGCGTATTTCTAGAACTACAGTATTTTCAGAGAGCTTTGAATTATTTAGCACGAGAGCAAATTACAATTTTACTACATAATTCTAAACGTCGTGGCCGATTTTAATTTTTGGAGTTAATTAGTATCCATGTCGAGGAAAATAGGCTCAAAAGTTAATTTGATACACCGTGTTGAGTTTTTTGATGCCGCTTTCTAACAGAACAATTTGAAATGTAAGGTGTTGCGACTGTCATTAATTAACCTACTACTGAGACACAGAAATAATGTTCTACTGAATTAAAATATAGTTTAAATAAAAAAAGCAATTCAGTTCTTTTAATAGTTGTGTTGAAGTACTCACTGTCTTTCCGAATTTGAGATAACATTTTATGTTTCTTATACTACTAGAGAAGAGTAATAATGTAACAAATTTCACGAATATAAACAATACTGTCACAAGCTTAGTTTATTAGCCTACATTCCGAAAGAAAATGTAGAAATCACGATTTGGTCCATACATACGTACATTGGTCCATGCATAGTACTTAGTAACCTCGCTTGACTTTTGCGTATTTCGTGCATGCCATTGTCATATTCTTAAAACAATGGCCATTTTAACGTTTTACAATCATACTAGACAGCTAAACAACCATATAATAGAATTTCAAAATCATGGCACGCATATAATACTTATTAATAAGACTTCACTTTTGTACATTTTGTTTCCACTGTGTTCATATTTTCAAAATAGCGGTCAATTTTAAATTTTTGTTTAATTTGACACATCTGAGCAAAAAGGTTTTTCCGAATTACATCAAACTTGTTATAACTTAATATTACAAAGTTATGTGAATTGACTCTTAGGCCGGTGTTCCTAAACGGGTTGAACTGATTTATGTTCAAGACATTACTTATTCGTGACTATTCTGTGACAATTCCTTACCCTAATATATTTACGGATGCGCAGTACGCTTAGTCCTACAGGCAGTTACACACGATACCACGTATTTTACCGCTAACTGGATGAATATAGTTTTTAGTAATAAAATATAAAATAAAAACAGTCGAACCATACAGAAAATAAAACTTTGCGGCAGCAGGAACACTAAATATTAACCCACTAGCATTTTAAAAGCCCAAAACGTACAAAATCAACACAGTTGTGATTTTCAAAGCACAGTAGCATACGTAATTTTTTTCGTACGAGATAATTGGTTTGGTAGTTTAGACGCTAAGGCGTCGGATCGGCAATTATTTTATTCGGGTTCGTATCCAAGTCACTCTGATTTTTTTCTATATTATGTGAATATAAATTATTTTTCCCCTGTAAATTGCAGTCAGTATTTAGCAATACCACGTCTGGTGTACAGAATTCAATGACTTGAATTTCTTTGTTCTTAGTGCTCAAAAATCGAAGAATATTGAACGTACGATCAATAGATACCTTTTGTAAACCGGCCTATTTAGAAAATATGCAAATGAAATTGTTATATACTGTTGATTTAGACACATATTTATGATGTACAATACGTTCAATTTACATTGAGAAGTTTTGACTTTGTTGTTTTTTAGAAACATTTTAATAATTTTATAATTAATTTCAGAAATAAAATTTTTACTAGTAAAATTAAACGAATTACGTTTATATTGTTAACGCAAACAATTAGTTGCATTTAATATGCGTTACGTGACGTTAAATAAAATATTCAGAAACGATTAAACGTGTCCACGATACATTCACCTATGAATAAATAAATAAATATGTAATGAAATGTTTCCAAAACAGCTGGCGTGCTATAAATACGGTATTTGGGCTAACAAATTCGTAAAAATATGTCCATTCTCATGCCGTTGTAATTAAAAATGTTGTTAAATATATGAAAACGAATTACAGATTCGTAAAAGTCTAATTAAAAATGCTGTTTGTGGGACAGAAAATCTGTTCGCTGGTTCAGTGGCTTGTGTATATTTCAATAGGCGTACCATTACCGCTTTTAACTTTATATTTTACGTTCCTTTACCAAGTGGAAAATCTCAACGTAAGTGACCACATTAAAAAAAAATTACAGTTTGATTTTTAAAGTAAACTCCCTTGTACACTAATCTTCGAATTATATGTGCATATACCTAAAATGTACACGCTTAACTAATAAGACTAATTTCCTCAATTTGCAGCAAATCAACAAAAAAAACATTGATCATTTAGCCATAAACATACTGAAATGTATCTTTGTTACATTATGTGATGCTATTTTTTAACATACTGAATTCACAACAATTGGAACTAATTAAAACAAAGTTTGAAAAATATAGGTTTCAAAATTAATTTTTTTTTGGGAGTCGGCCTAGTCGTTACAGAAAATAACTCGTGACATGACGTCTTGTAAAATAGAAGACATTCATTATTATAAATGTTGAATCGTCAAATAACATTAAATGCACAATTCCTGTTAGTTATATGTGGGACAAAATGTGTTAACTTAGCGTGACGATAGTTTAGAAAATTATGTCGAAAATATGTCCAAACTTACCTGTAAAATAAATTATATTGTTAGTAATATTGACCTGAATGTAACTAAAAAATGTAATTTCTTAAAATTAACACTCTGAATAGCGTCAAAACAATTAAAGACCAAGTAGTTTATTTTATTAGAAGAAGAAAAGTTTTGACGTAAATTTTAAACTATGACTCATTTCACGAAAACACTGCAATTACATTTTCGTTTTACATTATCATGAATTTCTCCACGCGATACTAATAAAATCTATCCTGAATCATCCTTTGTTTAAAACTGATTATGATGTATTAAAAATACGTTAATATCAAACATATGTACCGAGTTTGGTGATTTTCTGGTACTCACATTGCTAGCGTTTTGATGTGCTAATATAAACAACACACGTCTTCAAAAATAAGTTTTAAAATTCTCATGCAAAAAAAAATAAATGTCTACCATTATGAAAATACGGATAAATTTCATAAAAGCCAAATCAGCTTAGTCTACTGTGTTTAATTTTTATCAAGTTTGATTACATTCACTCCATATGTCATATTTTTTTAATGTGAGGGAGAAATTGAGAAACACACAAACGAACAATGGAAAACAGGCTTAAAGGAAGAGAAAGAAAGCCGTCGTGGTCCTGCATACATGTGCAAGTCATTATTGTTGCCGTTAGGCCCGGCCAACCGAGCTGTGCGCAGATATTCGGCGTTACCAGATTATTCGAAAACTACTCAACGCACATGCTTGATGTCTACTTAGCAATATTATTCAAAGAACGTTACACGTGTGTATACCAAGCGGCCAAAATGGCAAAAATTAGTACATTCGTGGTGCTTTTTGAGCATTGAAATCTTGGTACAAAATCTTTTATAGGGTACAGACGTGTCTCGTAGAGGTGTGTTGTTGGCGAGAAGACCGAGCAACAGTTAGTTACTTGCACGTAGAGGCTGGGGAAATGTGTGATGTGCGTACATTCTCCATATTACATCTTCCGCATTTCAAAGACTCGAACGCGCAGAAAACGTCTGTCTAGATAGCTACTAAAAAAATTAACTTTACATTAATTTTACTTTGCGCCAGAGATTGTCATTATTTTTAATACTTAAATTTCGAAAGTTATACTGGGTGCTTTTCAATCTACATTATTGTATTTATGATTACTTCTAGTTTAAAACAATTTAAAATTTAATACATTACGTTTTAAATGCCAAAAACAAACATATTTTTGTTAAATAGCTGTTGAAAATCGCTGCTACTTGTTCTATAAAAAGGCAATAAGCGTCGCCTTTTGTTCATAGCCGCGCACGGGACGGCAAATAATAATCCATGTCTTATCCATTACCATCTCAGGACGTTTAGGAATACGGACGTGTGTTAGGTCTAGGCCCTTGATTTTCTGGATCCTGAGATGGTAGCACTTACGTAGTACAGGAATACTGATCTTAGTGGCGGCCATTTGAACCTTTTTAGTAAGAGTGAAATATTTTGTTCAGCTCTTAATATCTAGGTCTTCAGCGCTGATGAGGGATAACATGAGGTTAACACGGAGCAACGCCGGAATGAAGTGACGGGGGAAACGGGAGATCCCCGAGAAAACCCGCCGACCAGTGGCATCGTCCGGCACGATTCCCACATATGAAAATCCGGGTACAGACCCCGCCAGGAATCGAACCCGGATCGCCTTGTTGGAAGGCGAATGGTTTGACCATTCGGCCACCGTGGACCCCTTGAACTTTTTTGAAGCACATGTCCTATACACACATGTGTGTGTATGTGTACGTATACATATAGGATTGTAGTACTTCGATATAGTACTTAGTAATAATATTTAAATTTTGTATGTTTGGCTACCACTGGACTCAAATTTTCATAATCGGTGTTATTTTATAATTTTTTTTAATATAACGTATCTGAAGAAAAATATATCAAACATGGCATAACTTAAATATACTACATAGTTATATGACTTAACTTTGATGTATTTAATTGGTTTCTTGACAACATTTTCAAAATAGCAGCCATTTGAACATTTTTTGATGATAATTATGATATCACAGAAGTACCATTTTTTAGAATTTAATTTAACTCGGTAAACATACATTAATTTGTTAGGTGACTTGACTTGAATGTTTTGGCGAATGTCGTCTTCGTAATTATTTGAATATGCTTTGAATGTGCTTTGAACACACGAGATATCGAAGGAATCCATTTTCAAAATTTAATCTAACTCAGGTCACGTGCAGTAGGCCTTCTTAGTAAGGTAACTTGACTTTTATGTATTTTGTTAATGTCACGTTCACACTTTCAAAATAGCGGCCATTTACACGTATGAGATCAAACATGACAGCTAAGGGAACCATTTTTAAATATGATATTAAATTCGATAAACATGTAATTGCTAGTAAAATGACGCGACTTTTATGAATGTTGTTCATGTCGTATTCCTATTATGAAAATGGCCGCTATTTCTACATTTTCTGATCACACAAGATTTTTGAAGATTTTTTTCCAGAATTTACTAAAATTTGTTGCACACGTATAGCCTACAGTAGTACTTCGAAGGATGACTTCAATTTTCTCTTCTGTGTTCTTGCCGTATCATTGACTGTGTGAGGTAACGGAAAAATGACTGTTCAGAATTATATCATAGTCTATACAAATTTAGCTCAGGTACAGTAATTTTAGTATATTTTATTCACGTCACTTTTACATTGACATTTGAAAATTTATTTAGCATATAAAATATCTAAATTAACCGTAAATCCGAATTTGAACTAACTCGGAAGGCAAGTAGTACCTAGTAAAATAAAACTTCCGCTTTAAGTAATATGTTAATACTACAGTCACTTTTTAAAATGTTGGCACTTTAATCTTACCTGGAACACACGAAATATGTGGTTCTATTTTCAATGTTTTTTTTTCAGACTCGGTTCGAATGTACTAGAAAGGAAAGTAACGTGAGTGTAATGTTTTTGGGTCGTGTTGGGTTTACCTACTCAATCTCCCAATTTCTAATTTTCATGACACGATTATGTAATTTTAATATATGTATTTGAAGATCTACATCGTTGATATAAAGTAAATTTCATATATTAGTAGGGTCTATTTGTATGGTCTAGGGCAGCGACGTTTTATTCAAAATGGAACAAAATATTTATCATCCAAAAAGTGTGTACAAATATCTAAATTTTTACATATTTTCACATTTAACCACTGCCAATAAGTTTGCTAAAAATGGTAAACATGTTGTTGAAATACAAAATCGATGAATAAAATTGTAAAATAATATTTTTTATCCAAAATAAAAAAACAATAATCCCTTATCAACCAACATTAGTAATGAGATTTTTGTAATTTATAAAATATATATCATCTTAAATTTTTTTTTTCAATTTCTCATTAACAATTTTTCTTATTAAATAGTGACAAAAATTAACGCAGGCGACAACCATATTATTAAAAAGATATTTTAATCATTTTAATAATCATCTTATGTATAGTAATAAAATAAAATTTAACATTAATAGATATACATAAACTATATTTAACTAAAGAAACCATCAAAAATTCTGTGAAAGACTGTTAATAGAAATTAAAAAAATAGAGTAGATAAACAAACAATTGAATAGAATAAAATTATCTGAAAGTTCTGTTGAACAACTTCAAAGTTATGTAATCGGGAATATATTTAATGTTACCAAAAGTTATCACAAAAAAAAACTATAAAAAAATTTTCAAATTAAGTTAATTGGAAATTTATTTCAGTAAGCCAAATCTTATCTAAAAATTTAATTGAAAAATAATAAAGATAAAATTGATTGGGAAGACATTTTATTTTATCATAACTTATCTGAAAAATTTCCAGGAACATTTCTAGATAAAATTTCTTGGGAATATGTTTAAAAAATACAAAAATATATCAGTACAATTCGTAGAGAAATTGCAAGATGAAGTTGATTGGTATTTTATTTTTCGTTTTTAAAAAATATCATAAAATTTTACTGAAACATTTTAAGATCAAGTAAATTAGAACAATTTACCGTATGCAAATAATTATAAGAAACATTTAATGAAAAATTTTAAACTAAACATAATTTGAGATATATTTCTGCTTGTAAAAATTATAAAAAAAGATTTAGGATAACTCTTATCGAAGAAAATATGTTAAATAAAAGATTTATCTGCTTTTAAATTATTTAACTAAAAATATGACTAAGACAATGTCATTATAAAACTGAGTAAAATATACAATTGAGATAATTATGAAATTGATTTTAAAATATATTTTGATAAAATAATTATAAAATTGATTTTAAAATATAATTATGATAATATAACTATAAAACTAATTAAAAATATAATTTAGTTAATATAAAAATAAAATTTATTAAAAATATAATCAAGTTAATATAAAAATAAAATTAATTTAAAAACGTTATTTTGAATAAATAATCCCATTATTAAAACCAAAACTTGTTTAGTTACTAATACAATTGTGTATTTTGCACTTTTTCTGTAAATAAGCAATAACAAATTAGTTATTCAAAGTAATAATTTTTTAATATATTTGAATTTCCAATGACTATTTCTACAGTGAAATTCTTTCTCAAATTAACAATTATTTTCATGTGGATTCAAAATCAGAAATTGACTCAAATTCTAGTCAAATAATTCAAGTTTTTACATATTCCAAATTTTTAATTTCATGTCTTTTTCATCAACAAATATGGTTACATTAAAATAAACCTTTTCTTCTCGTACATAACAACTGACAAATGAAAATTATTATCAATATAAAGATAATCTAAAATTTCTAACCTTTGCTACATTCCATTTATGAATTTAAAAAATTTATTAATAAATATTACTTAATTTAATAAAGGTTTCATTTCTAATATCGCCGATATTTCAGCAGAATCAATATCTATAAATTATGCAATATCATCTCTTATTTTTAAAATAATATGCTCCACTTTTGATGTTTGTATTGGAAAAATTAATGGGTAAGTGGTTTGTAACAAATAGTTTTGCCAAAAGCAACACTAGGTTTAAATGAAGCAATAACATTAGTTTCTCTATGATTGTGTTCATCATGTTTCAGAATCATTCTATCTGCCTGATTACAGTGAATACGTTTAGTTTCAAATTGAGTAATTTAATGTATCTCATCACAATAATGAACTAAATAATTTTCTATGAATATATTAACTGTGAAACCTAACGTCCCACCAATTGAATCCCATTTACCAAATAGCAGTTCAATAGCACATTTTACCATTACTCTGTTTATCATATATGATTTAATGAATGTATTTTATTTCACACCAACTAACATTTTGTTAAACGGTAGAATGTTTTTTCAAGAGTTTGTTGATTTTAGATGTATGTGTTAGAAACTCATATCCTCAAAAACCTCTGTAATGAAACATATCTAAACAGTTAAGGAATGGCATTAGCTGCAAGCAAAATTATCACATTGAAATTCCAAAAATAGGAAAGGCAACACAAGTTCATATTCAAGGAAACATCATAAAGTTCTGGGTTTAATCACAACAGGGATTTATTCAAAGTCAAAACAAACATAACAAAATGTAACATAATCTTTAACATTATACAAGCTGAATAAATTGCCAACATAACTTGAACATTAGAAATGAAAAATACAAAATACGAAGTTAATAACACTGAACATTAATTTACGAATTACATTTTTAAGGTGTGAGAAATGGATCAAGTTAATCTGAACTGCATCAGTCATTGAGATGCCGAAGGCGAGATTACTGAAAAGAGTGTAACAAAAGGCCAAATACAAATTTTACACATTTAATTAGCCCTACCATTTTAGGAATTTTAATTGAACTAAAAAAAAAAAAAAAAAAAAAAAAAAAAAAAAAAAAAAAAAAAAAAAAAAAAAAAAAAAAAAAAAAAAAAAAAAAAAAAAAAAAAAAAAAAAAAAAAAAAAAAAAAAAAAAAAAAAAAAAAAAAAAAAAAAAAAAAAAAAAAAAAAAAAAAAAAAAAAAAAAAAAAAAAA
>PNEQ01042549.1:0-21193 GCA_003012365.1 Medauroidea extradentata | reverse complement strand
AAACCTCGGTAGTATGTACACAATACCTAACACCCTTCAAACTGTCTCGTAACAGTCTGAACTGCCTCGTGCATTGTCAAAATGTGAGGCGAACTGACGAAGTGGGTTCAAAATTATTACAGTCATTTTGAGTAACTTTGTACCGGTCACTGAAACTTTGTACCACCAGCATAGTTTAAATTCAAATGAAGTACTTCATAATTCAAAAATACAGATGTGTTCTAGATGAATTTGTTAATCTTCAAGTTTGCATAGTGATTGAATATCACAAAGCTATTATGTAAAATTAAAATATATGGTACATTGTCACCACAAAATGGGGCAAAGTTACATAAAATGACTGTACTACTTAAAAGAGAGAGATTGGGATATAAAATTAAGAATACCCGACAATGTTATTTAAAAAAACCAAAAGGAGAATTGTTACCTAATAACATTGTTCTTGAATTTTGGCTGCTAAACTGAAGAACACCGACTCTTATGAATGATAATTTTATACGTGATCCAAGTACGGTTGAATTTTGCTGCTCTATGTGTATATTTTATCTAGAATTTTAAATAAATTAATAAATGAATATATATATTGCTTTATGAGAAGATACTAAAGCAGGAATTGCATTAATAAATAAACCAGTAGCATACTTTTCTCTTCAGACAAAGGAATTGTTGATGTTTACGGTTGTTGTAACAATTCTGTTGTTGTTTTTGATTATGTAATACTAGATAACCAACATATGATAGACTATTTTACTCGTGGCAGACAAAATATTGATTGTTTTTATTTAGCTCAAACATACTCAAATGTACAAAAACATCTAATAAGAGATAATGCTAACTATCTTTGTATATTTAAACAGGATGACACAAATCTTAAACACATTCATTGTGAATTTGTTGGTGGTGATATGTCATTTGAAAAATTTAGAGAAAAATGTTTAAAATTTTGGGATAAAGACTATGGCTTTATTACTGTAGACATGATGTGTAAGTTAAACTGTGGCAAATATCGCAATAAATTTTTAATTTTTTTAAGTTTTTATTTTATTTATAAAATATTATCATTTCAATAATGACAGTATTATTAGGCTTTATTACTGTAGACATGATGTGTAAGTTAAACTGTGGCAAATATCGCAATAAATTTTTAATTTTTTTAAGTTTTTATTTTATTTATAAAATATTATCATTTCAATAATGACAGTATTATTATTTGGTACATTAAACAATTTAGAAAAAAAATATTTTAGCATGCAACATTATGTCAGATAGCTTAACCAAATCAATTTTTTTCTTGTTATGTTATAATTTAATAATTTGCATATAATCTTCGGGAGATATTGTTATTGTATTTATTGTTCCATCCATCATAACAAATTTATTCTGTTTGACTATTTCCTAGATAATATTTTTCTTCTGCACTATATTTACCAGCTAAATGAATAAATTTTATTCTGATAGATAAATAATACTCTAAATTAACAGCATCATTAAACGCAATTGGATTTGCCCCATTTCTTAATATTTTCTCTTCGAAATCAACATTGCTGTCTACTTTTAAGCGTGGAAGGAATTTCTTGTTAATGCTTTACCAAATATATCCGTTACTTATTACATAGTATTTCATTTTATATTTAAAAGTATGAATATGCCATTATCGTTGCAATAAATATAACTTCACCGTCTGGTATGTTAGTAGATTGTGGAATTGTAAAAAATATTTTATCACCAGATAATTCATTAAATTAATGATTCAAACCATCAACTGAGGTAATAATATTATTCGTAATAAAACATGATCGGATCTTATCAATATAAATTTCTGGTTTTGTTACTATCTCTTTTAATATCCCAGTCCTCATAAAGGCAAATACAGGTTGATTATATTATATGTTTCTGTCTTTCACGCTAAATTTTCCAACTGAATTATTAATGTCAATCCTATTTCTTTGAAAATAGTCTAAATTTACCAATGAATTATAATTTGATAACTTAGTATTTATTTCATCCCTTATATTTTATGTTATGTGATATGTTCAAAAGTTGCATTACATCAGTTCAACATTAATTATATTATTATAATTTTTTTTCATTTTTTTGTAATTTATCATATATTTCCATAACAGTTGTTAATTTAGTTTCGTGTTATTTACCAATTAATTCTTTATGTAAAAATGGTTTATTTACAGCATCTTTTTCATCAATTGGTTCTGACATTTCTACTGGTCTTCGATCTCGTACGCCAATATAACTATTTGTAAAATCTAAACAATTATTTGTCATTGTGTTTAAAGCAACATTTACGTTCTAGTTTTAAGTAGTTATGTTTATCAACAAACCACGAATTTATTGAATTATCACATTCTCGTATTTTTAAATTATTGGCTTAATTTGCATTTTGATATTGATCATTTAATTTTTTCTTTAAAATTATTTTAAAAATCTTTTTCACCAATTGGATCAGCAACAATTTCAAGTCTGTGAATGAGAATAGAAACATAATCAGTTTTAAAATCAAATTTTTGCTTAATCGATATTTTAAATCCGAAAAACCCCTCGATAATATCTGTCTTTAATTTTTAATCTTTGACAAAATTATCTTATTTTAATTCAATATCTTTAAATATATTATCACACTTTGAGTTTATATTTGTAACACTTATATCAATGTCTATTATAAAAGAATCATAATGTGAATCTAAATCTCTTAAAATATTATCACGTTTAGAATGTACACCCGAAACACGTGAATTAATATTTTTATTTTCAAGTTAATATATTGTCTAAACAAATTTTTTTCGCCTTATTAGCATTTAAATTAACGAATTGATTCGAATTATTTATTTAAGTTTATAGAAACTTTTCACTGATTGATTCAAATTAATTATTTTATTGTCAGAATTTTTAACTGAATGAACTGAATTTTGTAATTTGTTATTCATTTCTACATCATATCCTATTTTTTCTTCATGTAATTTATCAGTTCTTTCCACATTAATGCTACTGATACATTTAATCAATAATTTCGCTAATAAATTTCCAAATATATCAATTATTTATTAATAAAGAAATTAGATTGGAAAATTTAAGATTGTGAGATAGGTGGTCTAATACAATCCACATAAATAGCCACAAATAACATTGTTAAAATTTTGTATTTTATCATCATTATAAGTTATATTAGTTTTGAGATACTCAACTAAGTTATGTGGTTGATTGCCTCCAAATGAATAAAAAAACTTTTATTATGTTCGTTCCAATAACAAACCCAATGTGTTCCAGAATAATAATTCTTAGAAACTACATAACTAACTACTCCCACATTCCTTTTTAAATGATTTGGGTAATTCTTAAATCATAAATACACCACGATAATGTTTAATATATAATTTTTGACCAATATTTTCATATCAAAATTACTATGTGGAGTTATTTTCTTTTTTTAGAATTTTTTACACCGTTTCCTAGTTTTTCCATTTCCAAATTATGTCTACGTTGTCCTGCTAATTATTGTTCCCTCTTCTTGTTGTTATTTACAGTGTTAATAATATATAATGATGAACCACCAGATAATGCCACGAGAGATCAAAATACAACAACAATTATTGGTAAAAATCATAATTTATGAACAAATAAACCATTACCATTTTTCGTTCCTTTAGATTATTTCTTAAGCTGCGGTATCGATATAGTAAGAGACATTCGTTTGTCAACATTAGGTTTCTTCATTTTACGTTCAAGCTGAGCTTTGGTTAAATAAGAATTTAAATTTAAATTCTTAAGTTAATGAGCAGAGAGTTAAGATAAAATATTCAGTTTATATAACAACAATTTTACGAATTAATCAATTTTAAAACCTCAGCCAAGTATACGTAGCTGATCCTGTCACACCAGCCCAAATAGTCTCGTTTATATCCTTATCTGGGACAAATACTCTTTTAAATCAGCAACATGTCTTTCAAATAAATATTTATGATGATAAAATACATCATAGTCCTTTGCTGCTGCATCTAACGGGTTTATTGGTTACCATTTCTTTCTAATTTTTCTTTCAATTTAGTGCCAGGAACTAAAAAATTATATCCTGGAGCATGTAATTGTAATAGTAATGAATTATCATTTACCATGTTGTTCTGATTCCCAAAAAAATTTTGGTATTTTATTTAATACTCGTATATGATTTGGAATTCCTTTTAGATTATTCACAACAAAATAATTAAACTTACTATTTAGCGTACTTATTTTTCATACTTTTATTTTAATAATTTGTATTCCCAGCATTTTCTTAACCGTGAATTACAAGAAGTCGATCAATTAGTTTTCTAATCCAAATTTATTCTTTTGGTAATTCATTATATTTCTTAAATATCGCTACCAGATTTTGGTAGATAATGTTTTTTCTTAATCGACTCATAGGCTGTTGTTACAAAATGTTTCCATTTATTGCCTCTGCTAGATTTTCGTGTTCCAGAATTTGGATAATTTCTTAAAAAACCCGCAACTTATCTTTTAAAATTTGACTATACTTTGATATTCAGAATCTGTATAGTCACTTTCTGAAACGTTTTTGTATGTTAACAATTTCAACAAACAATCAGTTTCAATATAATGCCTGCCTTTAATCATATGTTTATCATCGCTAAAGACTAATTTACTATCACCAATAAATAATTCACTTCCTTCAGGTCTTAATGCTAAAACATGTTCAATAAAATTGTTTTTAAATTATGTGACTTTCTCGCCAGTAAATGATGTTCTATATTTAGTTAATAGTACTATATCATCTGTTAAATGGTTAACTGCTTTACAAGAGTGTTCATGTTTTTACCGTTCCCTTTTGAAAGAGGTTTCTGAAGACGTTGGTGGATAATCTAAATTTTTTAACAGTAACAAGATATTTTATAAATTTTTAATTTAAATAATTGTCTTTATTTTTTCCCCAGATTATGTATTGCATCCATCACAGATTTCTCCTGCTTTATATTTTTCTCGTATTCACCTCTGCATTTTTTTTTGAAAGATTTAAGCTTTTCAATTAGCTGCCTCCTTCTTAGTATATTCTTTTTATATTGTTTTTCTGTTATCATTTATTAGAGCAAAATTTTGTGAACATCCACAAAAACACCTAAACACCCGAACATTTCCGTCTAATATTTCTTTCACTATAGTTTCAGGACCTAAAACACCCAACTTTAATGTTCTGTGGTAATAATCTACTCATAATAATGGATGTTGATTATACTGTTTCAAATGTAAATAATCATACACCAAGTGATAATATTTACCAGCAACAAACAAAATTGGAAACATATGATTAGAAACGTATTTGTGGATGTTGTATCAAAAATCTATGTTTATGGGCGGGGACATTAAGCATTAAATCGCAAACGAAATTCATAAATCTGCTGGAAAAAATATCATATAACAGCAGATTTATCTTTCAGTATCGATGATCTCTGGTAAACATGTTTAGTCGAGATGGATTAAGGTTCACTCAAGGTCGTAAGTATATGCTAACTGTGATAGATTTTTTTTTTTTTAATTTTCATGAGCAATACCAGTTACGAAAAAATATGGTGAAAATTTTATACTAGCGTTTAAAGTATGTTAAATTGCCGACAAGTTAAGCATATTCAAATTGATAACGGTAAAGAAATTTATTACAAAATATTTAAAAAAATAGTGAGGGATTACAGTTTAATATATATTATTCAACGTTTTGTGATAAGAAAGCTAGCATTGTTAAAAGATTTAATGGAAAATTGAAGGAGAAAATTTGGAAGATTGATCCCTACACAAGGAAGCTATAAATGGATAAATATTATACCAAATATTAATAAGTGATTACAATAAACTAAACAATTAACATAAAACCTGTTTATGTAAGTAAAATGAATTGAGGCTCTATTCTAGTGAATGTGTACGGTAAAAAAGGAAATACTGCGAAACCAAAATTTGCTATTGGAGATAAAGTTTGAATAAGCAAGGCTAAAAAAATATTTTGAAAACGTATGTACACCAAATTGGTCGTCTGAAATATATGAAATATCTAAAGTATTACACACAAATCTAAAAACATTTAGAATTAAATATTTGCAAAGTGAGCCAATTCAAGGAATGTTTTATGAACCAGAAATTCTTAAATCTAGATGTGATAAAGGTTGTTTAGTGGAAAAGGTATTGTGAAAAAAAAGGAGATGGTTAGGTTTTGATAGTAGTCACAATTAATTGATAAACAGACATATTATATGTATATAAATGAGCGAATAAATAATTGAAAGCTACGAACGTCAGGCATTTTCACCAAATAATCAGACTAAAAATAAATTAAACGGATACAATAAGAATAGAAATTAACTTAAACAAATTGGGGATTTTTTTCACATCCGAATGAAGCTTATGTGTAAGAACAATGTAAACTGTAACATAGAGACAAAGACGGTACTTATATCAAGGATTCAAGTATAGATCTATGCGATAGTTTTTTCATTCTTGTTTTCAAAAATGGAAATTTCTAAGCAAGAACATATTATTGAAAGTATTGATAATCCTGGGATATCATCAACTACGAAGTATGCATTACTAGCGTCGACATCAGACTAATCAGACCTAAAAGTATCTGGTGTAGTAAAAGGACTTGGAGTAGATAAATTAAAGAAAAAAGTCGTGGAGTAGATAAATTAAAAATGGCCGTGGAGTATGTATGTATGTATGTACATATATATATATACATATATTAAATATTTAAAAGCAGCTTAATATAATGAAATTATCTATCAATTGAAATAATTATTTTAATTTATCTGAGATATTAATGGTATTTACTGAAAAGGTGGTTATAAAATTACATTCATACACTTTTCTAACGATGATAATCCTGTTTACAGACAGTGGTTCGATATTTATAAATTACCATTTAAGAAACGTATTTTTCTGCAAAACTAGCGAAAGATGCGTTGATTGCTCTTAGTAAGTTTAAAGCCAAGAAGATATAAGGAAGTATAACTCTAATGGCGCGCAGGCTGTTGATAATTTTTTTTTTTTTTTTTTTTTTTTTTTTTTTTTTTTTTTTTTTTTTTTTTTTTTTTTTTTTTTTTTTTTTTTTTTTTTTTTTTTTTTTTTTTTTTTTTTTTTTTTTTTTTTTTTTTTTTTTTTTTTTTTTTTTTTTTTTTTTTTTTTTTTTTTAAGTATGAAAGTTAGTCCTTAATTTAAGGCCTACATTAATATTACTCGAGCCCGATAGTTATATGTCAGCCGTAATTAAACGTAATTGTATCGCATATACGGCCTATCTAAACCGCCCGAGACTTACATTTCAGCTAGTAAAATATTAGTACGTAGGTATTTTACTGCATGACTGATACAAGCATATAGACTGTCGTTAATAGTATACACTGAATAGCTGAGTTCCAAAACTTGCCTTTTCCAGAGGTTTTAATTTTGGGAAATCACGAAAAACTAATACAAGTATGTCATCTACTGATAATAAATACCTGTGTAGTTTAGTAAATGGTTTTGCACTTGCACATAACAGAAATGTAAGAACATTTTTAAAATATTTATAATAAAATTAGTTATTTAAGTAAAAAAAATGGATAAGGTAAGTTTTGAAACCAAACTCAGAATGAGAACAGTTTTGGAAACAAAGTCATGGAATGAAGACCACTTTGAAACAACAATAAATACATAACATCATCATTGATAGAAAAATAATTTTACATTCATACTCATTCAACTTTGAGTTATTTGGTTAGTTGTAAGAAGTATTGCAATATAATAGGAACACTGGATTTTAAGCATTAGAAAAGTAACAAAAATTATTTTCTGATATATTAGAAACTATCCACGAATAAGATGGATGTTAGGAAAAATCTTTATCTTCGGATTCACTGCGATAATTAACACATTTTTATCATTTTTTTAATCCTACACAATCCTGATCAAGAACATTCTTGTATAACACCAAGATGTCACCTTGTTCCCATTCATCTCTAATGTGTTTTATTATATTTTATTATATTATTTTATTATACTACTCTACGTCTTGTAGTATTTTCTGATTTGACAGAAATATTTGTTGACAAAACTGTCATTAAATCTTCATGTCTTCCGATTCATCGGGATAATTTACAGCTACATCTTCCTCGTTATCTTCTAATTCTACGCAATCCTGAGAAAGCACATTCTTGTAAAACACCAAGGTGTCATCTTGTTCCCATTCATCTCCGAAGTGTTTTCTTATTAACTTATCGACATCTTTTAGTTTTGCTGGTTTCACAGGAACCTTTGTTGGTAAAACTTCTGGGTTAATACAAGTTAGGGATTTGCCTTTCTTCACGAACAATTTAAATTGTCCAATGTCAACTCTGTAATTGGGTTCTCCCTTCAGTACAATGGTATTGTTTTTTGTTCTCTTTAGTGTGATTCTCTTGGACGGGGCAAACTGAAAGTGCAGTTGGCTAGGAGCCTTAACAGTTTCAGAAACAGATTGTTTCCAGTTGTACACTGGAACCTCGGTGCCAACATCTTTAACTCTTCCAAACTGAGCAAAAATGTCTTTATATTGCTGAGGAGTAAGAATTGTAGCCTTTTTCCGTAACGCCCTCTCTATTTGGCCAAACACCCTGTCGGAGGGAGGTAGGAATGGCCTACAACTGGAAATATTATTTCTACAAACTTCACATTCGGTGGAGTTTGCATCTGAAGCCACTTGGCAAGCATGCCTAACAATGTGATGTTTTTATTTTGGCCTGGGCATCCGTCGCAATATAGTTGCACAGTAACATACCCTGACAAATCCTTGTTGCATAGAAAGTAATGCACAATGGATGCTATTTAGTTTGATGCTTTTAGTCGTTGGTTTTCAGTCCATGCAAAGATGTGGACAGTGTCTGGATTAAGTTTGTTTTTAGAATGTCCCTCGCAAAGTGTCATATTGTACAAGTAAAGTTGCCGGCGATAATAAGCTGCCTGGTCCGGCAGTTTGATCAACACTAAGTTCTTTTGACAATCAAAAGAGAACTTGAGTATACCATCTGTTTGTGAGCCCAAAAATTCATAAAATGCTTTTGCTTTCAGAGTGTGAACCCTATACTTTGTCATCAACTCATTCTTTTTTTTTATTGTCAGTTTCAGAAGTTATTAAAGATTTTAGTCTCAAACATTCTGAGCACGCATCTGTGGCTGGCATATTAAAACCAATGTTAAAGTCAGACATGAATTTATTCCAAAAAAAGTGATATTTAACTTGAAGATCTACAACCATACTATCATTATAGGCTTTCCATAGCTTCCGTACTGTGTAGTCACTGGGAAGGTATTGCCTGACACTTTTTTCACGTGTATAATGGGACTCAATACAGTGCAAACTCTGAATGTAGGTTCTGACACTCATCCTTCTGCTAACATAATTTTTTGATTTAGTGTCCCCTCCCCTGTTTTCCTTAGGAGACGTTCCAGTTTCCAAATGGGTTTTACAAACACGTTGCACTCTAGCTTTTGATACACCAAGTATTGACAAAAACAATTTCCCACATACCTGAACTACGCCCTGTTTTTTGGTCTTTACGAAGTAAGTTATTGTTATCTTTTTGGAGGACCTTGCTTATCACTGGGACGTTTGCGGCTTGGATTTTTCTGGGAGGTGTACTTGAGCAGAAAGGTATCTTGAATTATTTTGTTGTTGGTTGAATAGAATGCTCCGTGGAAGCGCCTGATGTCTTGCATAGCAATCCCACTGCACAGGAATGTTTTCTTACGGTGCCTGCAATTCATCATTCGAGGCAAAGATTTGGATTTATATCTGAAACATAAACCCAAATTTACTAATTAGTTATTTACGTGCAACAATAGTGTAAAATAATTACGACATAAAGTAAACATTAGGTTAATTTTAACTTACCTACGCGATTTTTATTTTTCTTTCTTCCAACGTTCTTTATCACGAGACCTGTGCCTGCCTCTATTCTCCGTCAAAATAGGAGTTTCAAGACCTTCCACTAACACTGATTACAAAAGTCTAACTACTCATAAACTTGAGAACAAAATTTTAATTTATACGCACACAAGACACTCGTGAGAATGTAAACACAGTCAAAGACAATACTACTACAACAAAGCAAGAATACTACATACAAAAAAAACTACTAGTAGTCACTTATAATATTTTGCTGTAATTATTAAATTTCCCTACTTAAATTGAATGTATCATTACGTACAAAATGTCATCCAAATAAAATGAAAATTATCTGGCATCATCAATACGATCTTAAAAGTAAACAGACTGAATGAAGCTACTTTTGGAAATAAACAAACACCAGCGCCATTTGTATAGACGCAGATAAGACTAGTTTTGGTGCAAAATGTTTGCCATGGATTAAGACACTTTTGTTGCAACAATATCTGTCGATAAGACAACTTTTGGAACAACACCCAAACTTTTTGGTTAGAAAAAGCAAGGATAACATGAACTTTGCTACAAAATTTTATGCCACAATATGCATGAGTACCAACCCTACAAAATAACACAGCTAACTCATTTTTTCTAATTTTTGGATAAGGTGAGTTTTGGAACTCACCTACTCACACTCACGACACAGGTGTAATTAAACGCAATGGATTTATTATAAACAGCCCGTACAAAATTATTTATATTAAAAGTACTATTTTTTGTAAGAGTTCAGCTATGTATGAACATCCGTTGCTGTAGGATTATTTTATAGAAAATTATAAAAAGCGAAAACTATTACAGGTGTACGTGAAGAGCTGACATACAGTCCGCAGTTCGAAACTAATGCATTAACTAATATATTTGAGATTAATTATTTACTACCATACCTACTGTGATAGGGAGTTGTGCGAAAAGGGCATATGCCTGCAATGTAAATACCAGCCTCGCTTTGCCTCATGCATTAAGCATCGTTCCCTAAACCAATTAAACAAATCATTATTGTTCTGCTAGTTTGTGACGCGACTAGAATAAAGCTGACGGGAAAGTCGTGCGTGTCACAGACGACCAGTACAAACACCGCCGACTTAAACACTGTTACATGCACTTCCCACAACCTTGAGTGGATAGAGTATTACACAACCTTCATGATACTAAACTTGGTTTTGCTAAGCACAACTAATGAAAATATGTGAACAGATTTATCAGTGAGTGTGTGTTGTTTTACTTACTTTTGAAAAACGTAGTTTTATTGCTATTTTGGTGCTTGAGCAGTTAAACATTTTTAATGAAAGACGCCACAGAACAATTTAATATTTGGTTATTTCTCTCCGCTAGGATAATTAATGCCTATGCTAATATACAATTTGAAGTGATATTAAGCGGTGAAACATCACCCAAAACAACATTTTACACACTAACATGCTTAGTTAGTTCACAATCTTCAGCGCCGGGGAAAAGGGAGCATTTTCATGGTTCTGACAAATTTTTAAATTACTAAAAAAAGTGTTTAACCAACTCAGAGCAGTTATCTCAGGGTTGGTTATTAAACATTTGCCACAATAAAACTGACACCACTGTACTGATGTGAAAAATGCACAATAATATTATATATCCAAATGAGGTAGTCACACATTACTAAAGGCTCTCTGGTGATAGTGACTTCAGACGTAATTGTGTAGCCTGTAGTTTATGGCGTACGTTCCATGAAATTTTCTTGAACAGTACCAGGACCCTTCGTTAAGGGCATATCCCTCGTCGAAAGTTCTAGCTGGGGTTCTCAGTTATAGAAGATGAACTTAATCCAGATCTCTTCTAAAATTATTTTTAGTATTCTTGTCCTTGTTTGAAGTTATTCTGAAGATACGTTCATTTCTCACCGCCTGCCAGACTAAACACCCACAGTTCACACTTTACTCGTTGACATCAGCGCTTTTTAGAATTTATTGCTAATTTTTACTCATTTTACGTTAAACCAATTGAAATATATAATTTAACTATTTTTAAACATTTAAGATTTCAAGTAACTATCAAATACCTCTAGTAAAATTCAGTAACACTAGTGAAGTTGGGCATCATTACAATATTAGCAAAAACCAAATTTATCATCTGTCAAAGGTACAAATTATCTGAATAATTTTACATTTCACAACACAAAACCGCATTTCCGTAACATATTAGTATTTCCCGTGAGTTATTTTTCGATTTCGTAAAACCTATATACGGCCGAAATAAGAGAACGAAATAGAAAGCACGCTCGCGATGACTTAGTTCTTGGTTCGGAGCTCGAAAACTATATAAATTTATTACTTTTTATCGCCGATTATAGTCGCATTTTTTAAATATACATGCTCTTGACGGATATAAAATTAACTTTCACATTGTAGAGACCCGTACGTAGAGCTATGTAAAATGTTTTTTTTTTTTTTCAAAACGATATTTCGCCTACTGGGAAACGTCCTGTTGTACATTATGACGTATAAATCCCTTGTAATGACTACAAATTAGTATATACTTTTGGTTCCGAGTATCTACCCCTCTACTCTAATGTTTGTCGATCCCTACTAAGTAAATACATGTTAGCAACTTGACGAACCATACATACTACCGCCCGAGTTCTTTCTCCGTCACTGTAACTTAAACCTTGCTGTTACTGTGTCCTGAAAATAAAATTTACTTTCGGGAAGCCTACAGCTCGCAGTTAAGATGTCGAGCCGGGTTAATGTTGACAGAACTATTCTTCTCGCATTTGTATGTACTAGTATTCAAACTAATACCTACCGGCTCGCGAGTCTCAAGAGAACTCATACTAGTTCGATGATTTCTTTATCATCACAGCTGAATATTATAGAGTTCGCTTTCAAATAACGTCCTGACCAAGAAATATTTGTTCAGTTACTAACAAAACAACTTTTTTATATGCGTATACAAGTAATTTTTAAAAATTATGTTACGAAATTATTACGGACTACGATATATACAGGATGCCGTATGCAATGCTATTAATGTTTTAAGAGACAAGTTCTTAACAATTTTTAACAAAAAAAATTGGGAATTAGGTACATTGCGCAACAGTATATTGTAAAAGTTCGTGAAAAACAGGACCTAACACGTGTATATATGTCTGACTGTATGAAGCCCCGTTTTTTTAAGTCAGAGGTTATGAATGCTGGCAAAATGTACATACAGTGTACGCAATTAGTTATTAATGAGGTTAAATAATCAGTCGCACAAGGTTTCAAGCTCATTAGCTGTTTGTCTTACAAGTACTATCTCTGTACGAACAGCCTACTTCGAGTGCTTATTAAGTGTGCTACATTGAGCTCATCGCGTTATCTAGCTAGTGAATAGTGTATTAATCAAGATTTTAGGTTAGGGTAAAGAGCAACAAGAGATTTTAGGGTAGGTTTTCCTGGTTTGTAGAAGAATGAATTACCGTACTGGAAGGGCAGTATTCCTCAGTTAAGGTTAGTTATTGCAAGTTCTGTGGCAAATTATTTACTTTGCGCAATAATAAGCTGATGCATGTGAAGAACTGTGACTTCAGTTCACGCCATGAAGAGTGTTTGATCTGTAGGAGGTGCGGTGTATCAGTCATTCGCAAAGACAAGTTGGTTAAAAGCATTTACGTACCTGTAATGGTAATGTCAAGAGTGAAGTTACTACACGCTGTAAGTATCGCAAGAAGCAGTTCACCTAATTTTGTAATACTCGCCGACGTGAGGCAGATTGTGAGTATAATATGGAAAGAAATCTGCTGAAGTGCAACTACTGCAGTGCCCAGTTTGCTCGTCGTGATAATATGGCTAGACACACGAAGGTCTGTAAGGGCAAAATAGTACGACCAGATCAAATGAAAAAATGCTATGTTTGCAACCGCCGGAACCTGCTCGGAAATCCTGCTCCAAGACGCCATCAAACACTTGAAAATCGTAGTGGAGTCTGGTTTGGCAACAGAATTCGGGTTCGTCAATGTGGAAACTGCATTTCGTGGGAATGTGAAGACTTATGTGTCTGAGATTGATAACACAAATGTGAATACCTGACTTATATGTTCGTATGGAAACATAATAGGATGTGGTAGTTAAAAAATAAAGCTAATAACTGCGGAGCCCTTAAATTCTTGCTGGAATGCGATTACGTAAAGCCAGGACTAATCGATGCCATCGGTGGAGTGTATGGGAACATGTGTGGGGACATGTTTGCAGGGTGCGTGGCAATGTGTGGAGGGTGTGGAAACATGCGTAGGAACATGTTTGGAGGGTCTGGGGACATGAATGAAGCGTGCAGATACATTTGCGGAGCATGCAGTTTTATGTGCGGTTCGTATGGTTTTTATGTGCTGTTCCTGCAGTTTTAATGTGGTTCCTGTAGTTTTATGTGCGATTCCTGCAATTTTAATGTAGTTCCTACAGTTTTATGTGCGGTTCCTATGGTTTTATGTACGGTTCCTGCAGTTTTAATGTAGTTTCTGTAGTTTTATGTGCGGTTCCTGCAGTTTTAATGTATTTCCTGCAGTTTTATTTGTGATTCCTATGGTTTTATGTGCGGTAACTGCAGTTTTAATGTGGTTCCTTCAGTTTTATGTGTGGTTCCTATGGTTTTATGTGTGGTTCCTGCAGTTTTAATGTAGTTTCTGCAGTTTTATGTGCGGTTCCTATGGTTTTATGTGCGGTTCCTGCAGTTTTAATGTAGTTTCTGCAATTTTATGTGCGGTTCCTGCAGTTTTAATGTAGTTCCTGCAGTTTTAATGTAGTTTCTGCAGTTTTATGTGCGGTTCCTATGGTTTTATGTGTGGTTCCTGCAGTTTTAATGTAGTTTCTGCAGTTTTATGTGCGGTTACTATGGTTTTATGTGTGGTTCCTGCAGTTTTAATGTAGTTTCTGCAGTTTTATGTGCGGTTCCTGCAGTTTTAATGTAGTTCCTGCAGTTTTATATGCGGTTCCTATGGTTTTATGTGCGGTTACTGCAGTTTTAATGTGGTTCCTTCAATTTTATAAGTGGCGGGTGTGGGGACATGTGTGGAGCATGTGGAGAGTGCATGAAACCATGCACAACGTTAGTGATATTTGTGTAGAGGGCGTAGTTTTGTATGGGAATGCACAGTCTTGTGTGGAGCCTGTGGTACTATGTGCGGGTTTTGTGGAGATGTGTGAGGTGCCTGCAGCGCTATGTTAGATGCTCACGTAGTTGTGTGAAGAGCACGCATAAGGAGTGTACATAGGTGTGTAAGGAGATGGTAGTTAAGAGTGTGGATACATGGGAAGAGGGGTGTAGAGAATATAACCACTGTCATTTTAATGGAAATTACATTGGTGTGCTTGTAACCACAGTAATTTTGCATAGAAGACGTTTGAAGAAATATCTTGTATATTTTAACAACCTAACGTATGAATAAATCTTTACTTTTGAAGAACTGGCATAGGTAAGCAAGGACATTACTGTCATCCTACGCAACAAAGGGGAAAAATTATATTTGGAAACTTCTCGGGGACAAGTTCACCATACAATTTATAGACAGTTTTTGTTTCATGGTCAGCAGCCTGGCGACAACTCCAACGGACTGACTCCTACAACCTGCTTTCAAAGACAGAAGTATTTACTCAGAAAACCTGTCGCTTGTGAAACTTGAACAGGAAGCAATCTTGTTCGATAAGCCCATCTATCCCCTGCCTTGCTGTACTTGACCTGTCGAAGACGCCCATACACCGGTTCCATTATGATATAATGAAGGCTAAGTACAGTGATGACTTGCAGTTTGCCTACATGGACACCGACAGTTTCATCGACGAAATATGAACAGGTGAATTTTACCAAGAAATGTTCACCGATCCTAACTTCCAGAATTAATTCGATACATCAGCGCCTCAAAATAAAAAGGTTATATGCAAATTTAAAGACGAATGTAACGGCGTTCCTATAACTGAGTTTGTGTGAAAATATACGCGTACATGTGCTGTGAAAATGTATGTAAGAAGGCTAAAGAAATCCATAAATGTGTGGTAAAAAAAGAAAATTACCTTCGAGGACTACATCTGGGCTCTGAACCGAGAAAAGTTTATGTGAGTTATGGGAGTAAACACTCTACCACATGATTCTCTGGCTAATGGTAAGTCGTATTCATTATATCTTTCCCGACCGTGTCATACATCCTGACTACACTGAGAAGATCAGCACAATTATCTTAAACGATATTATCTGACAAAGTCTAGAACGTAATGCAACGTCCATACTGCTAGGGGACAACAATGAAGAGTGGCTTTGTACACTACTAGCAGCTACAAGAATTAGCAGTGACGAGAAGGCCTGCGAAGAAATCACGTTACTCCCTAAGACTACATCGGGAAACTGTTCTAGGAACGTCATCGCATCGCTGAGGACAGTTACAGATTTACAGTATACCCGATGTCTCACAACAGCTCGAGAATGTTATGCATACGATAGTTCTGATACCTATTGAAAAATCTCAGATATTTTAGATTCAGAAAAAAAAATCAGTGGAAGTTTAACACGAATAGCATTCAAAAGTTATAGCTACAGTCGAAAAATTAAATAAATAGCATATTGAACGCAGTCATCTACATACAAGAAAATACGAAAGTACTAAAAGTTACTCTGCGACACTAGAAACCACACACCAAAAGGTCAACGTACAAGAAAAATATCTTAAAACAAAATATTCAAACGAAAAAACGGTCTTTTGAAGCCGACATGTGAAATTCGGGTGGGAGAGAGAGGAGGAGGGGAGGGAGAGATGAGAGTGGAGAGAGTGAGAGGATAGTGGTGGGAGAGAGAGGAAGGGGGAGAGAGGAGGAGGGGAAGGGAGAGAGAGAGAGGAGTTTGGAGAGAGAGAATTGCAAGGTGAAGAGAGAGATAGCACATGTAAATCCGTAAAGCCTAAACGTGATAAAAAATACTTAAAGGCTACACACAAGTTTAAAAAAAGTAGTACAAGACATACATACAAAGGTTAGGTTAAAGGAAGAACAGAGCCTAGATTAGACATGTGACTCGGTAGGAGGTTAGGTCATGACAGATGAGGCTAGATATAGGCAAAAAAAAAAAATAATAAATCAAATAAATAACATATTGTACAAAATCATCTACGTACAAGAACAATACTTAAACCAAAGTACGAGTAATTACTGAGTTACTGTGGGACACTAGAAACCACAAACAAAAGTCCAACTTACAAGAAAATAAATAGAAACCAAATATTTAAAATAATGGTCTTTGGAGGTGCAACTAAAAAATCCAAAGAACAAAATGTAATATCTGTGAGAGAGAAAGAGGGAGCTGGAGAGAGAGAGGAGGGGGGAAAGAGAGAGGATGAGGGGTGAGGGAGAGAGAGGAAAGGAGGATGGAGGGAGAGAGGAGCAGGGTGAATGGAGAGAGGAGGAAGTTAAAGAGAGAGAGGGAGGGTCTAGCACATGTAAATCCGTAAAGATAAAATGTGATAAAAATATTTTAAAGTGGTACACAAGTCTAAAAAGTAATACAAAACATACATATAAGAGAAAACAAGTGTTAGGTTAAAGGAAGAACGAAGAAAAGGTTAGATATGTGACTTAGGTCATGTAAAATAAGGTTAGATACAGACAAAAAAAACGTACTGTACACAATTATCTACATAAAAGAAAATTACTTAAACCAAAGTACGAATAGTAACTGTGGGACAGTATAAACTACAAGCCAAAGTCCAACATATAAGAAAATAAACAAAATCAAATATTTAAAATGAAAAAAAAAAGCCTTTGGAGGTCTAACGAAGAAATCCAAGCAGCAAAATTAATTATCTCTGAGGTAGAAAGAGGGAGGTGGAGAGAGAAGAGGGCGGAGAGTGATAATGTTGGTTGAGGGAGAGAGAGAATAGGAGGGTGGAGGGAGAGCGGAGAAGTGTGACGGGAGAGATGATCACAGCGGAGAGAGAAAGGGAAGAGGGTGGAATGAAAGAGGTGGGAGAGAGAGAGAGAGGGAGGAGGTTTGAGGGAGAGCGAGGAAGGTGGAGAGAGAGAGAGAGAGAGATAAAAAATACTGAAAAGTGGTACACGAGTTTAAAAAGTAATACAAGACAGACATACAAGGGAAAATAAGTGTTAGGTTAAAGGAAGAACAGAGACAAGGTAAGAAATGTGACCTGTTAGGACAGGTCAGATTATGTTAAGTTAGGTTAGGTTAGGTGGGGTAGCGCCCCTAACGGTGAGACTTGTAAATGGAGACGAACTAAACAATTAGCAAAACAACACCAACGCTATCTAGCAACGACACTGAAGCTAGACGATTGGTATAGCTACTAGCTCTCCTGGTGGAAAGACTCAGTACCAAAGTCACAATATATGAACGCCACATAGGAGACGATCAGTAACTACTTGCAGCCCGACCTAGAGGTTAACTATATAACTAAAAAAAAGTAGCTAGGAATCAAGACAACGGATAGAAACAAAAAAGTGTGGGTTAGGTTAGGTGGGGTCTCAAATATACAATTGGGTTTACAGATACAGATCCGGTGATCCGGCTATTAGGCTCCTGCAACATAAGGAACTATACTCTACTATTCACTTGCTCGAAGAAGTTTAGAAATTATTATGTATTTAAGATTTTGAACATATGAACTGAAAAAATACATTTCGTATAACAACGCACCAAACTAGAATGTGAAAAAATTTGTAGCAACTTTGAAACTGTGCAGATTTTAATTAATTTATTTATTTTTTGTTTTCGGAATATCGCATTTACGCGTGCAAACAAGGCATACAAACCAGTCGCAAACTGATCATTGTGACCTGGAACTTAGGTGGATGGTCATTTTTAAATAAATAGAGTGAAGAAGTGAAATGTACAAGTGTATAAGTTTGTTCAACTTTAAAGCGGAGGAAATATATTTATAAAAAAAGTTAAGTTTTAATTTTTTCCAAGTCGTAAGTTTACAAGAATAAATGCTAGGGTTCTCATGTAAATCGTTTCACAAAATATGAGGATAGTTGCAAATCATTCATCATTTTGAAAACTGAACAGAATAACAAGAACCGTGGGTCAAGTATTTGCTATGTTTGAAAATTATTTTGTGAGTTAGTAGACAGAAAAAGTAGGAGAAACAAATAAGGCTCGCCGAAACAAAAATGATATATTCGCTCATATTTAATAATTGGAATGTGCGAACATAAAGGTAGTAGTTGTCATATATAGACTGGATATCGGCACCCAATAAGCAGCTGCGTAAGGCTGAGGCTTTCTCAGTGATTCCAAAGGAACTTACGGAATACCACGTATCAGGACTTTCGTTCATACCTGGGAAGGCTCCGACTTGGCTCCTGGACCAATGTCCCATGGTTTTCTCAGGTAGACTGTTAGAACTACTATTTATGCATCACCTTTTCTCAGAATCGTTACACTTCGTCCGAGCTCGCGCGCACATAAACACACACACAAACACAACACACACCTACATACACATATATGACTGTGTTTGTTGGTTGGTGTTTATGTGCGCGCGCGTGCCTGCTTATTTAGGAACACTTGGTGTTTTAAAAATTATCACTACTGGAGACCTACAATGAATCTGAAGGGGGGGGGGGGCTTCTTGAGATTTTATTTTCTATCTTTATTGTGATTGATTTATTTTAATTGTCAAGCACGACAATAAAATTATGCTAAATGTAAGGAAACCGGTTTTTCGCGTAAACTTTTGCACAAGATAAATGTCGGTTACTTGCGTGGAGATCGGAGTATTGCTTTGCGTTTCTTTCGAAGGAAACGTTCGTCCTTTGGCTGAGACAATCAGATTAAAATTTCTACTGCGACACCAAACGTCTGCGATTTGTCAATAAAACACCAAGAAGCTAACTGTAATTATTCGGTCATTGAAATGAATATGGGCTAGTTCGTTTTAAAACACAATTCATGAAATTTCTTCGTAAACATAAAAGTTTCAAGTAAATTGAATTAATAATTTATTTATCTGAAGACGATTCTCGTCTCTTAACTACAGAAAAGAATTAATTAAACTTCAAAAATTACAGTTTTAATGATGAAGTTAATTTTACAGTCAAAATTAAACATGCAGTTAGTTATAATAAACAATGATAATAACAAACGATTTAGTAACTAAACGATATCCTGAAATGTGTCAACTCCAAGACCTCGTCCTGGCCGGCGCATCAAGTGTCGCAGAGGTTTGGTATAAATACGAGATAAAAAAATCGCTGGATATTTTGAAGCGGTGACTCAATACGAGAAACATTTATTATATCAGTTTTTGAGCTAAATACAGAAATAATTAGAACGGGTGTTTTAGAGTGAATTTTAGTTGCGAGATATTCCATGCAGGCAGTTAGAAATGTGGTCTTTCAGTACGCATTCTACTTCTGTCTTAATTAGCTTGCAAAATAGCTGTACGCAGAAGTTAGCGATACTTTGCGCCTTGCTACGTTTCTGAACAACTGAATTATTCTGTACTTGTTTCTTGTTGCGTCATTGCGCTTACGCGCTTCTTTATTTGTATGACATGTATTCACTTGAGTATTCGTTCGTGCGCATTCGGTTGATTTGTTCGTGCGCGGTATATTAATTGCGTAGCTTAAATGCATGCTAATGTAGGACCACTTTTTAAAAGTCGTTTTTGCACTGTCGGTCTCTATAAATGCCACGTCTTCCAAGCGAGCCTCGTGGTTTTCATAACAATGTTTGCATGTCAAAAGCTTACGAAACAGTCAAAACTTATGGAACAACTGTCAGTTATTTGAAGATGTCAAAGGATGTCAGTGTTCAGTGAATGTGTGAATTCACACAGTAATTGCGTTTTCTTGCTTTCATCCGCGGTTTCACTTGCGTCGTTATAAACAAAAAATGGCGTTTTTGCCTAAAGAGCATCAGTTCTCTGTGCCGTAATGAGAGTAAACAGTAGTAGTAGAGTAATGCCGGTTCTATTGCAGGAGCCTAGGAGTCGGATCATCGGATCTGTTCTGTATTTGTCTCGTAATTATTCGTATATAGTCTTCCCACCATCTTGTCTACTGTATGTTGTCTTGATTCCTAGCTACTCTTTTTTAAATTTTTTTTTATAGTTAACCTCTAGGTCGGGCTGCAAGTAGTTACTGATCGTCTCCTAGGTAGCCTTGGTTATTAAGACTTTGGTGCTGAGTCTTTCCACCAGGAGAGCTAGTAACTACACCAATCTTCTTGGTTCCAGTGTCGTCTGCTAGATAGCATTAGTGTTGTATCTACTAATGGTTCAGTCTGTCTCCATTTCCA
>PNEQ01042546.1:0-15067 GCA_003012365.1 Medauroidea extradentata | reverse complement strand
GTTGTAGTTGGAGATAAACTAACTATTTACTGCTTTCAGGCTCATAAAAATAAATACAGATGACGGTCAGCTCACTTGAGCTAAAAATTATTTTAAACATTGCTCCGCTACTGCTTATAAAATTTAAAAAGTCTTAAAATAAGGGCACTATCCTCTAAAGTTTTTTATGCCTATTATATTATGAACTCGTGTTCATTCTGAATGTTATACCTACAGGCAGTGGCAGTTGGCAGGGGTTCGATGTAATGGTGGCTGGAATTTAGTGGTGTCAAGTTTTTTTTAATGTTAATAATAAAAAAGGGGGCGGCAATTTTGGTGTAGCTCCCCATCAACATAACTATAAATCCGCCTCTGGTCTCATTCATCTCTTGTCTCGAACACAGGGCATAATGGGGTGGTGTACTGTCGTGTTGCATCCACATGTTCATGCGAACATGCAAAGGCACATCTTCCAGTAAATTAGGCAGTACATTGTGCAGAATGTTTGCGTAAACTTTCCCAGTCAAGCCACTTTAAAAAATATAGACCCATGACGTGATCGCCGACAATGCCGCACCAACAATTAATGAACCACAGATGTTGAAGTGGTGCAGTTCTCATCCATCGAGGATTCTCATTTTCCCAATAATACATGTTATGCCTATTCACATTTCCCGTATTTGTGAAGTTAGATTCATCGGAAAAAAATGAACACTTGAACCATAAATGATACGTCTGTGCGCATTTGTCTACGAATCAAATTACAGAATTTGTAGCGATTTGATAAAGCATTGCCATACAAATCTTGATGTAATGACATACGATACGGATGGAACTTGTGTTGATGTGAGATTCTTAATACAGATCGCTGACTAATTCCACTCTCTCTTTCCATTTGCCTGCTGCTCGCACGTGGATTTAGTGCAGCAAAAGTTATGATCAGCCGCATTGTTTACATTCACAACCGGTTGACGGCTGACTCGTGTTTGTTTCACTGTACCGAAGCGACAGAAACCGTCAGCTAATCGCTTAAAAGCCAAGTACGATTTTTGTTGCCTATCCGGATAACGAGCCGCATACAATTCCTGGGCAGTTTTGTAATTTTTACGGCATTCCCCCAACACCGGCAACATATCAAATTATTCTTGAATATCTTTCATTTTCGCGATCCGATGTACTCAGATTAGAAGGTATTGCATGACTAACTAATACCTTTGGGTGCGTGACTAAATGACCTTGTCTTTTAGGTCGTTGAATTCGTCATCAAATCGGTACTATTGTCATCGAATAAAATATACATGGTTCCATTTAACACAGTGGAGCTGACCTTGACGTAGCTTTGGCGCCTTCACCAATAGAAAAATAGGGAGGCCAAGTGTGACTTTTTTTTTTTTAACCCTTGGTTAGGCGCGCTTCCATTTGTTTCGAGATTAGGCGCGTGGGGGACAGTTGTCAACCACATGATTTTTTTAAATTTGTATTGTATTTAATACATAATTTTTAGTGGAATAAGCTTCCTTGCCTCCAATTGAATGTTAAATAAGATAAAATTAATAACACAAAACGAAAATGAATGAAAAATTTTGTATTTTACAAACAATCTATACAACATGTATCACAGTGTCAGTGCACAGTTATTATTTAAGTATTTTAAACAAAATTCGTGAAATTATCGTTGTCTGCCTTTCATGTGCATGACAACAATGTCTGTGAACTTCTATGAGTTTGATAGCTTCTAGAAAACCGTATTGAAACCAAAAAAATTACAGATATTTTTAACTAATTTTTATTACAAAATATGGTGGAGGATTCTATAAAGCTATTTACACTTATTTATTCCTGTTACATGCTATTCCTTTCTCTATGCCACACGCATAGACAACTGCTGGATAGTAATAAGTCAGCAAAATACAATTATTTAATGAGAAATAAATTCAAAAATTCAAATTTCATAGATAAAAGTTTTCCAACAATTATTACATCACCTTTGTGTATTTGTCTCTTTTTCTTTGACGTGCATAATTTCTAGGTACAATGAAGAATGAAAAATAATTTCAAAAACTTTAGAAATGGCTGCGCAATTTTTGTAAATATCATAAACTGGTGTAATGTAAGTTTTATGAAATTCTTTGCATGAATAACTGATGAGTATTCCACTATAAAGTAACATAAAACTATGTATTTACAATGTATGTTTACAAAACATATTTCAAACAATCAGACAATTATTTCCAACTTTTTTGTCACTCTTCTGTAAATATTTAACACAAATTGAATAACAAATAGGTACAAATAATTTAAAATATTCGTCTATAGCTTTTCGTACATATTTAGATCATCTAGATACATACTTGTAATCGGTCACTTTGTTTTTACACAAAAGAAAGTGCTTAGGAACAGTCTGTGATTGTTGTAACACTAAAAACCTCTGTTGTATACTCAAAGGAACATATGCATGTTGTCATTATTCAATGGTAAACGAGGCAGTGAAGATATTGAAGTTTTTAGAGTTCTTGCCCTGAAATCTTGAGAAAAGCAGTGTCAAAGTTGTTTGTAATTGTCAGCTTCATTTAAGGTAAAAAAAAAATTACAAGCAGTTATCACACACATTTTTCAGGTGATCTGAGCACATCCACTTTCTACATTTTTCACACCACTTTCGTGTCGTTCTGTCTCTTTTTCTTCCACAGGCATGACAGCGTCCTCTGGAACCTTCTTTGGATACTCTAGCTTCTGGAGCACTCTGATTGATACCCAGAAGTATGCATGCACTGCGTCGCAATTCAGTGGGTAACTGAGACAGTGAAGACCTATACTGTATTTGAGGTTTTATCAGTTCCCATGCTAAACCTTCTATAAAAGCGTTCCTCTTGACTTTCCGTTTGGCATTTGCTTTGTATATGCAAAATGCATTTACTGCAGCAACATTCAGCAAATTGAAGAATACCATCATTGGCCATCTTCGTGTATTCCTCGACACATCATATCTTTGTATTAGTTGGTCAAGAACATCCACTCCAATCTTAGTCATGTTATAAAAGGTTACGATTTCTGGTTTCTTTTTTTCTCCTGTATCTTCGTCAATTGCATTATCATGATGCAGTGAAGACAGGAGTAGCACAGCTTGTTTTTTTTTTAGGACAATATGACACTAAAGTCAAGTTTTCTTGAAAAGCAAACATTGATGAGTACACTTACCTTTGATTACTTGGCAAGAATTCTCTAGGTATTTCAGACTTATTTTTACTGAACGTCCCAACATATGTTAGTTCCAGACTTCTCAATTTTCCGACAAGTGGGAAGCTGCTGAACCAGTTGTCACCAGTGATATTTCGATGAGAGTTTTTCACTGGTTCCACTAATCGTAAAACCACATCTTTTGGTGAGTTTCTCTGCTGAAATGGCCCGTCAGGTTGTTTACCTACATAAGTTTCAAGATTGTGAATATAGGCAACCTTTGCATCAACTAAGCCGTAGGTTTTCAAGCCATATTTCGCTGGTTTATTCGGAATATATTGCCGAAAAGATCATCTGCCTCGAAATGCTAACAACTGTTCATCTACAGTAAGGTACTCACTTGGAACATAATATTGCGAAAAATTATGATTCACAATCTCAAACACTTCTCTTATAGCTGCAAGCGTATCAAGTTCTCGGCGACAGCTCCTATCGCGTATGTCATCAAAACGCAGAACCCTTAGGAGAAACCTAAAGCGTTTTTCACTCATTGTAAGGTAGCATGATTCCAACCCATTCCCTTTCGAATTGTCCCATAACTTGTGTGCATTAGTCCTCGAACAACTGTAAGTCCCTACAAGGTACAAAAGCCCAAAAAATGCTCTAATCTCAACAATGTCAGTTTTTCTACAATCTCGGTCTCTTTGGAAATTGTGTTTTATGAAGTCAATATATATATATATATTTGTGCAACTGACAATTATGTCATACACATTCTTATCAAAAAACAAATCTAATATTTTTTCTTCAGAAGTTATATTTTTTGCTATGCCTTTAGGGCCAGGAAGATGAATGATTATGTTTTCCGACCGTGTTCTTACATTTCTTTTTGGTAGACTACTCAACCATTTTGTTGTTTTATCTTTTCCTACTAGAAAAGTTGACGAACACTCACCAGGATCCTCGTCATCTTCATCTGCCGACTGCGCTGACACCGTATTGTGGTCACTTACATTTTCTATATCCTCTTCCTCAACGTCAGATTCATCGACATCAGATTCTTCAGAGTTCTCGTCAACTTCTCGTAGCCACTGCAGCCAGACATCTGGATCTCTTGAAGACTCAACCTTTCGTTTCTTTGGATTTGACATCTAGAAAAATCATAATTTATTTGTGCATTATTTGGAATACATAATACAAACAATATGTCAAGACCAAGCTGAATATATTGAAATAATGCACTAATTCAGTAAGTACTCAAAAATTTATAAAAACAAACGAAAAAAGTTATTCAGTTCTTACCTCAACAAGCAACACCAATCGTCGCATGGGGGACAGGTGTCAACCAGCGATGTTTATAGCTCGGTATCTTCTACTCAAATATTCGACAGACTGCTGCACTTCACTGTAAAGAGGGTTAGGGTTTCCTGGAAAGGTAATGAGGAGTGGGAGACTGTAGGGTGTGGTAGGGGGAAGTTCTAGGTATAAAATGACTGGTGGTTGACACCTGTCCCCCACGCGCCTAACCAAGGGTTAATACCTTCCTCAAGGGTCTTGTGGTTAGTTTCTATAGTCAGATGTTGGTTACCCCATATGTACTCATGGCATTATTTACATGCCGAGAGGATGGAATAGGCCTCTGTTTCAATTTGGCTGTAGTTCTGTTGGAATTTTGAAAGTACCTTAGATGCATATGTAATTGGTTGATCCTCTGGGAGGAGTACTGATGCTACTGTATGACTACTGGCATCTACTGAGATTGTCACTGGTTTCTTGTGGTCGTAATATCTCAGTAATGGTGGAGATTTGAGAGTTCCTTTGAGTGCTGCAAATTAATTTTATTGTTCAGTGTTCAAAGCCATGCGACATCCTTCTCCATTAGTTTCCTAAGCGGGGATGAGAGTTCTGCTACTCTGGAAATAAATTTAGCTAAGTAGTTTATCATTTCGAGAAATCTTTGTACTTCGAGGATCGACGATGGATCCTTTAGTCGTTCTATTGCTTCTGTTTTTGCTGGTAGGATTCCTTTATCTGAAAGTACGTGGCCCAAGAATTTCACCTGTTTTTATGTTAAAATACACTTGCTCGGGTTTAGGGTTAGTCCTGCTTCGTTTAGTATATTTATGGCGACTGTCCATCTTGGGAAACTCCTTCAGCCAGGGCTAGTGAGAGGTGTCCACGAACACTTCATGGTACTCAAAAATACACAAATTGACCAGTTCAACAAGAAGAAAACATAAATATATTATATACATATATCACAAATAGCTCGGCACTTTTTCTGTTGTTGGCCACTGGTGCCAACCTCTATGAACTAAACTGTATGCAACAAACAATTTTTCAGAATAGCTTCAAACTTTTTAAGAAGGTGATTTGACTGTTATGTATTTTGGTTATGGTGTTTTCATATTTTTAAGATGGGTGACATTTAAATATTATTTTAACACACAAGCTAAGCGAGTAACCATTTTCAGAATTTAAAAAAAATGTCTACACACATAACAGTTATTAGTAAAGTGACATGACTTTAACTTTCTATTCATTTCAAAATAAAGATAATTTGATATTTTTGTCACACGAGGTATTTAGGGAACCAATTTTTTTTTTTTTTAACTGCATCAAATTCGGTACACATACGTTTATACATTTAGTTTCTGCAGTATTCCTATTACGAAAATGTTGGCTATGACAGCATTTTTTTTTATGCTTCGAAATATCTATATAACTATTTTTCAGAATTTTATAAAACTCAGTACACATAATAATTGTGAAGTGACTAAAATTTTAGGTATTCAGTTTATCTCGTATTCACACTATCGAAGTGTTGGCTATTTTAACATTTTTGATGACACGAAATATTTTAATAACTAATTTAAAAGTATTATTAACTAAACGCGATATGCGTATAGTTCTTAACCGAGTAATGACACATATTTCGTTAATATCGTGTTTATATTTAAAAAACGGATGCCATTATAATATTATTTCATCATGCTTTATGTCCAAGGAACTTTTCCCCCCAAAATGTCATAACACACGGTACACAAATAGTGCTCAGTTAGATTACTTTTGTGTTTTTGTTGAAGCTGTGTTCATTATGTTGTCGAAACCACAACCATTTAAAAATTTTATTTCCTTCGATACACAGTGGAGGAACGGTTTTCAAGTTTTAATTACACTTTATACACAGCTAGTGGTAAGTTACTTAAAATTACTTTAATATACTTTGTTTTCATGCTGTGTCTATATTTACAAAGTTGCGGCCATTTGAAAATGTCTTCGTCACATTACACATCTAAATGTATTAGTAATGAAATGGTAATACATTTTGGCACACTTGTAGTAGCCAGATACAGTGTTGTTTGGCACCGGTTAGCTCAGTATTAGATGATATAGAGTTTCCGACTCATAATTGTTAAAACCAAATCTTATTAATGCTTAAAGAAATCGCACTCAGTTTAACAGCAGTTTTATACTGGTATCAATTACGAACGTGGAAACGTGGAGGCAATATACACATTAGCAAGTAATGCAAATATACAAATCGCATAAATGACATACATTTCTATGCCTTCAAATGTGCTCTTTATACAATAAAAAAAACGTGTACCTGAAATAAGCCTATATTGTAGTCCGTACTTTAAAATAAGAATGTAATAGTAAGAAGAAAATAATTGGAAACTCAGTTGTTATTTAAGCACTTGCTTTTCCATAACATTTAACAGCTCTCTCATACCAATTTTAATCTAAATTTAAGTCTTCCAATATCCAATTTTATTGAGCTAACCAATCAGCTTACAATTCAGTTATACATCGCTTAAACTTACGGCGCTAGAAATATTCTGTATTTCATCTGAAATATCATCTGTAGAGTCTACAACCTTTTGTAGAGTGTGCGAACATTTTTCAGTCAGATATCTAGAGAAGTATTCACAAACGTTCAATGATTTGCACTGATATTAGTATTCAACTGGCAAAAGTTATGCATAAAAAAACCTGTTGCGAATTTTCAGCTGTATGTATGTAATTAACTGCAAAATATACTATGCATAAAGTGAAAAGTAAAATCATAATTTCCTATTTTAATATTTTTTAATGTTAGTTAACATTATGATTCGAAAATATTAAACTAAAACTGAAATATTTTAATGAAAAATACATTTTAAATATTTTTTCTTAGTTTCTTTTGTATTTTTTTTTCATTGACCCCTTTAGAAGATATGTGACCAAAAATATATTCTGACTATTTACAACACTTTATTCTCATACCTGTTATGTCCTATAAAACTAGGATGAATTAAAAAAAAGTATTGTATATATCACTTAGTTTCCGGCTTCACTTTATTCCGGTAATACATGTATTGTTTGTAATAGTGACTGGAACGAATACGTTAATGCAGCCACGAGAGATTAAGACCTGCAATGTGCTGCTATATCATAGTTAGTGTAGTAACAGTGACGAGTACATAGTATGTAACATGTAGTCTGCTATGTCACAGGTACAGGATCAGGACAGTAAACTAGGAGAGTACCAGCGACGTATACAAGAACTAGAGCAGCAGGTCAAGGAACTCAACGACACAGTAAGTGTGTTACGTTGTCAGAGCTTTGCTGCAATTTCGTTACCTCAACTTGTTAAGAACGAACCTACATTTTCCAAAGTTAATAATTTACACTACGAAAGTCACAGAAGCTTTGTGATGTACAGGTGCGGAAAAATTACATGTCTTAAATGTAGGGGTGGCTTGGGGGTACTAAAACGAGTACATATTTTGAAGATAGGAGCCATAGTCTCTGACTTACCGTTAAGTTGATACACGCGTCCGAAGTTACGCGTCATGGATTGCGTACTTCAAGGCGCGCCACGTTCCCCTGACATAACGCCCCTTGATTTTTTCTTGTGGGGATTTATCAAAGACATTGTTTACGCGACCCCTGTTGAAAGCGAGGAGATTTAGTAGCGCGAATCGTGGAAGCAGTACACCAAATTAGAGACATGGCCGGTGTGTTCGAACGTGTTCGCCAATCAAAGTTATGTCAATGTAAACATTTCCGGGATGTCGGTGGAAGAAACTTTGAACATTTGTTGTAAACTTTTGCCTTTTTGTATTACAAATACCATCCCGGGTTAAATGTTTTCTTTTTGTTTTGTGCTTTTTTGATTTGTCTGGGTACTTTCTGTTAATTCACACGTCAAAAATCGGCAAGAAAGCACACGGCTCACAGCGCAGGCTCAGATGTAAACAAAGGCGCGCCTTGAAGTAGGCAATCCATGACGCGTATCTTCGGACGCGTCTAACAACTTAACTGTAAGTCGGAGACCCATGTTTCCTATCTTCAAAATACTTGTTTTAGTACCCCCAAGCCACCCCTACATTTCAGACGTGTAATTTTTCCGAACCCGGTATACTTAACAGTTGACTTAAATACCGAACCTTTAATCTGAATGTAAGCTTTAGTTAATTGTATATGCGACCGTCTAGTTGGTCTTTGAAGAGGTGTGCATGACTAGAGTCCAGTCATTATTACAAACATTCAAACAAGCAGAATAATTTCTTGATAACCGACTGTTTACAATAGTTTGTTTTAATAAAAATGTTAATTGGTTAGTATTTACATTTTGTTTGTCTCATCCAAGACTGAAACATAATTCAGTTTAGTGCTTGATGCCTCAAGGCAGCCACCTTCATACATACGTGGGTATCTCCACTTCTCTGACTGAACATCTAAGTAACTTTAACCAAGCCTCAGTGTAAAGAGATTGATAGTTTATCGCTCTTATATCCTGGTTATCTTTCATTAATAATACCTAACACATTCACTTAGTATTCCTCACGTTGTTATGTGTGGGGTCTGCACTGTTAAAACATTTTGTGAATTTACGGATAACTTTAAGGAAACGTCTGTTTAATTAACGGAAGCATTATTTTGTAACACAATTATACATAATTTTATTTCATTAACGAAACATATGTAAAACTGCGGGAAGAAACTAAAAAATGACCGTACGCATTATTGTGCCTGCGTCTTAAAGAAGGTTTGTAAGGAAAAAGGGAAAGGTGCCATCAATGGACCTGGTAAGCATTTTGTATTACAGTGTAGTTAATAATGAACCAGAATCGTAAAAAAAAAAATTATACACGTACAAGTAGGTAAGTACTATTGGTTAACACCCTTAAGATAATTATAAATGTTTTATGAAAGACAAAAAAAAAATGTGTGCAAATGGTCCATCCATGTATATAGGGTTCCATGGATGGACCACGTAGGTTCCATCACTGGACCACTGTAATACCTATAATAATAAACATATTAACTGATTAGCAACACAAAAAAAAAGTAAATATGTATTGTACGCTAAACATTTGATACACAACAGAGAAAAAGTAATGAAATACCATAAATATATCCTTTGCTTTCAAAAGTTTAGACTATAAAAACTTAGCCCATTATCAGTAAAATCTGAATTTTAAGTATTTTATTGATAACGACACGGAATCAAAGAGACATTAGAAATATTTGCAAAAATTAAACATTGACAGATGTTGCAAAAGAACATCTTCTTCCCTTTGTTCACACCAATACACACAACATGGAACGACTTTTTACATGACATGCATTGTATCATGTCTTCTTCGCATACAAATTCACAAATGTCACAAAACCACGATTCTGAAAGTCCTTTTAGTTTTTTTAATGGTAGGATTTACACGACTTTTTTAGGAGCAAGTTTTTGGAAGACCGTTGTGATGATTCGAGTGCTGCTTTGTAGAGAGACGATGTAAGAACAGCTGCTTTTTGCGTTCCTGTTCTCTTCTTGCTTGTGAAGAGGACTCATTCCTCCAGCTTCATATTGACTGGATAACTCTTCATTTGTGCATGGTTTAGGGTCTGTTTGTTCAGCTGTGTCTATTTGTTTCATTTCTGGGCTGATGGCAGAGAATTTGCGCCAGGGAGACCAACGAATGGAGCAACAAAATGATGTTCTTGAAAAACATCTCGGTTAACAGGCCATACTCCAGTAGCTCTGAAAGCATACACTGCCGCAGCCACTGTAGCAACTCTTCCGTATGCAAGGCCGAACAGCATTGCCACTTTTGACTGTGTAATGCACCGACCTGGATTTGCCCGAAGCCACTTTTCTATTTCGTCTGTGTAGTAGGTGTTTACGGGCTTGAAAAAGGCAACATCAAGGGGTTGGAGACTGTGTGTAATGTTCCCTGGCAATGACAGCATCAAAATTTCATTTTCACGAGCGATGTACAAATTTTCATTATTCTTAGCGTGAGTCGAGTGTCCATCCAAAAGAAGGATAACCTTTCCCTGCACAGTAGGTTTAACACATTTAATAAAATGCTTCAGCCATTTGATAAACAGATCTTTGTTTGTGTAACTGCTTTCAGGGTTAAATTCAAAAACTGTACTAGGTGGAGCTTCATCCTTGAAATCGTCACATGCTCTTCCCTTTTGTATATTTACATGGGTGGTACATATAAACCTGCAGTACTAATACAGCACACAGCAGCCGTGTTCATTCCCTGCTCCCCACTGGAAATTGTTCCCACTTGCGATTTTCCTTTCTGTGAAATTATCTTCCTAGGTTTCTTCTGAACAGTTGTTAACCCTGTCTCGTCAACATTGAACATCCGAGCTGCATCAGTGCTACTCTCTTCTACTAATTTTTCAAGAAGATTATAGAACTCGTTTACTCTCTCTTTATTGATTCCCGATGCACGTGCCATAGATGTAGATTCAGGTTGTCTAAGGCTGAGCTGTGGATGCCTTTGCATAAATAACCTGTATCACTTTTTACCAGCAGCTTGTCTGATCTTGTTGAACTTATGAGGAATGTGGTTTGCTTCAGCGATTTGAAAAGCCAGATGACGCAAATCTGTGGCAGTTATACCGAACAAACACTTTTCTAAGTCTAGTACATGTTGAACCAGTTCTTCTTCCAAATGCTTTGGAATATCTGCTACGCTACCAATTATCTGGGTACCTTCGACAGCGAAATAATTTGTGCCTTCTAAGTGTCTCTTTAGTGTTGGTTTGGGAACTAAATACTCACGAGCAGCTGCGTTCAACCCGATGTCACCATTCCGGATTGCTTCAAGAGCTCTTTCCATGTTTTCAGGTGTCCACTGCCCATACTTCACGTTCCTTGGCATTTTGCAACATTAGTCAGACTTTATTGTATGCAACTTTGGGATGTATAGAAACACATCTTCAATAATTAAAATATACATAGGACGGTATAAAAACTACTCTTTCCGTTATTTTAGAAAACAATACTTTTTTAATTTATAACATTGCATTATTATCGATTTGAATTTTAATTCATTAAAATTTAATCGTTTTACTTTCTCTCAACTCTTTATTAATAACTTCATTACCGGTTTTATGTCGCATCAGAATAATGTTTTATTAATGCTATTGCCTAAACTCACCAATTTTTTACTAAATATGTTAGGTGCTGTAAATACTGGCACAAATACTACCTTTTAGGAATATTGAGCTATGTTTTGGTAACATTTCAATGTTTTTATTGTATTAAATGAGCTTCTTTAAGTCAAGTCACTGCAATTATGCTCTCTTACTATACCTACAAATATCAAAAGAAATAAATGTAGTACATAAGATTAACACTTAAAAATATTTACAAGCCCATCTATATTCGTACAGGTGGACTGCCACTTTGTGGTGCAATGGATGGAGCTGTATGCCATGGATGGACCACTGGTCCATTCATGGCGGTGTTAGGTGGTCCAACCAAAGCACTAACGCCATTTTATCTTGCGAGTTAGGCTTGCATCGCGAACTTCAAATACAAATATTTTCAATATGGCAACTTGTTACACGTAAAATATGCTTTTCTGTACCGGACCAATCATAAATCTGTTTTCATTATATCGATGTGTACGAACTTTCAAAACCTACATAGTAAAATTAATAACACACATATAATAAACATAACTGATGGTGTCGTGCCTTCGCACCGGGTTGAAACTTCTCCCGTAGGTAGCGGCTCGGTAGCACCTAGTTCAAGGTTGCCCACGAGAAAGCGCTGCGTGCAACATTTGTGCAATATTTAAGCTGTCCAATGGTGGCACTGGTCCATTGATGGCACCTTTCCCCTAAACATGTGAGTTTCCATAAGTGGAGCTATTTATTTACCTTCCGCAAATTAACGGACACTTCTGGGGAATTTTTACCAGCACTTTTCCGTAAAATAACGAAAATTATTTTTAACAGTGTCACCTTATGTTTGTGAGAGTTTTTAGCAACTGTTGCTTAGTACTTCGTAGTAACGTACTAAAAGATTCCACTGGCATTCTGTACTACTTGAAATACTCTCATGTACACCGTTATAAATTTTAACGGAAATGTATCGTTAATAAGCGGAAATAGTGTCCGTAAAAATAAAATACGGAAACGTCTACTGTAAATATACATTATGGAATCATACGTAATATGTCCACGGAAAACATCGTAAATATATGGGTTAGAGCGAATAAATATTACTGATATATTTAATTAACATCACAATTAAACTTACAAATCTGTATAAATTCAATTGTAGCATTATAAATATCTAACTATTGCTCAGTTCCGTGTGATGAAACTGTTACGGAAACTTTTGTTGTATTAGGAAATACGTTTTCGTAAATTTACGGAGGTATCCGGAGACATTTTCACGGGAAATTCCGTAAATCGACGGAGAAAAGTGTTCACAATGTGCATACAACTGAAACCATTGGACCTATATCATGTTACTGTACTGTGAGCATAGCTCATCTAACCCAGCAATTATTACAGTGGTGAGGTCAGAAATTTAAGAACACGGTTATATAGCTTCATTGAGTGTTTTATATGGGTGCTGTTGCTTTCAGGTGGAGAGACAGGTAACTTGTACGAGGTTAGAGAAAGTGCATCAAAACTTTGAGAAGATCAAGGAAGTGGTAAGACTTCACGTTCAGTACACTACTTGTATCTTTGTAACACCACATTAAGGATGCTGCCTTTCATAGAGCCGTGGTGTGAGCAGAGGTAGGGATTTTCGTGTTAAATTACACTCGTGGATACATCGTTTTCGTATGAAAACATTTTTCTGCATTTAGAAGAGGAGAACATTGATACAGAAATATACATGTAAAAAAACTTTTATGAGATGGTGTTTTTTAGTTTTTTTTAATGCAAATAATTTGTTCTTAGTGTTCAGGGTATTTAAAACGCCATGAAAGGTCCTATTGCAATGTGAATAGCACATTATGAATAAAATATGTGAGGGTAGTTCATATATAGTACGTCAAGTGACTGAGTTCCGTCGATTATAATTTAACCAGTGTATCCCTATACTTGCTTGCGCCAGGACTCTGAGATGTAGCGTCCTCAACTGCCTTACTTGCTACGGCAAAACCACAAAACAACCTGTGTCGTAACTTTCTTAAAAAATATCAAGTCACATTTCTTAGGTGCCGTTCATAGACTCGCTCAAGTTTCATTAGGTAACTTTTGCAAATAATTCGTGTAATATACATGTTTGCGCATTTATAAACTACAATCAGTAACAAACATCAGTAAGCATTAGCAAAAATATGACAGCTAATTCTAGTATAATTTAGTAGGTTATGTGGAAAAATTTATAAGGTGAATTTACAAGTGAGGATTTTATGCCAGGTGTAAAATGTAAAATTTATTTTTTTCTATTTATTCTCAGAACTCCCTTTTGATGCTTTAAAAAGTTCAAAATTTCCCTGATCTCTTTCAGAGTATTATTTTTCGCTTTAAACTCATTTTCATCCTGAAAACACTCCTTTGATGCAAAATTAATAAATAAATCGTACAAAGTTTACCTTACCTCCTTCAGAATATACTCGCAACTTGATAAAAGTCAGCATTACGACACTGGCTGCCTTGAAATTAATAGTAAAAAATAACGTGACACAATAGAAGACATCAACTTCTCCGAAATATGATTAGCCCAGGCGATCACGTGTTATAACTTGACATATGACTTTAACTTAAAAGCTTGACACCGACAAGCTTTTCGTTACGTGAAAGTGAACGTATAAAGTGGCATGATCGTGATAGGGCCCATTCATGTACGTTTGTCAAGGTGTTTCCTGCTTACGTGAAAGTCAAAATAAAGTGAAGGCATCGTAATCCCGGCCTAACAAAGTGGCTGAGAGGATGGCTCTTCAACAGTAATGACGAAATTTGTGACACTGTGGCGTGATTGAATAGGCTGGCGGCAACTTTATTTGTAGAGAGTGTTGAAAATCTTGTGCACCGGTACAAGTGTCTTAATCTGCGTGGTGATTTTGTTGTAAAGTAGGTGAAATATATACGTATATTTTGACAGTAAATACATTTAACATTTCATTCCCATTTCTTACAGCAAAAAAATCATTGTATTGTAAGTAAATTACTGTATTTGTAAAAAATATATACATAAGAAGTTAGAAAGGTTGCCTCGAATTCTGCTATTTAAATATTAATTTACAATACGTCAGGATGGCTTAGAAACAAAATTTGAATTTTTTTTTAAATTTAAGTTCTTGAATGTAACACGATTTTTTTTCAAATAACTTACAAGGCTGTAGAAGCACCGAACATATCTTAGGGCAGTCGGAACAAGCTTCGTGCTGGTGATAAGGCTTTCTGAGAGTTAGGTCTGGGGCCCGTTCCACAATTATTACAAGTCTTGTAAACTGTAAAGTTTACTTGTAAAGAGGAAATTTTCGTTTCACAAACATCACTTGTAATGCGCGACTTTACAAGAAAAGTTTAATAGTTTACAAGTCTTGTAAATTGTAGAGTATACTTGTAGAGGAAAAATTTTGTTTCACAAAGAAAACATGTAAAGTATAACTTTACAAGAAACATTACATACTTTACAAGCAGTTTTTCC